>MDKH01119380.1:0-11520 GCA_005239495.1 Nicotiana undulata
TAGACCAAGTGGGTCCGGGGTCAATTTTTGAAATTGAATAGGAAAAACTTAGGAAAACCATTGATTTTAAATAAAGATGATTCCTTTAGGCTACGATTGATGACATTGAACCAATTGTGATTAGATTCGAGCGGATTAGAAGCAAATTCTAAAGGAAAGGCAGTGCAAGAACAGTGAATTGCTTGTGAGATCGAGGTAAGTGTTTGGTCTAACTTTGGCTTGAGGGAATAGGAGTCCCCACTTATTTGCTATGTGAAATGCATGGGTGTGGTGTATAGGTGAGGTGACGAGTATCTATGCACCACCCAAATTGCTAGTTAAGCATGATCCCTTCCCCGTCCCAACTTAATTGATTTTTGTCTAAATTGTTCTATGACTATCTAGCGTTGTTGTCTTGTTGGTTTCATTGTTGATAATGTTGAGGAAGTGATGAGGAATAAAGTTTAATTGTTTTATGATTGTTGAGGTTTACATGATTGTGTGGTTTCAATTGATTGTTGCCAATTGTTGTGGCGAGTGTATAAAGAGTATTGGTTGCTTATTGGGTTCCCTTGTGGGACAATTGATTGAGCAGTTTGGTATTGTTTTAAGAAGTTTATATATACACATTGATGTTCCTGTTGGTATCATGATTGAGTAAATAATTATGAAAGGCTTGGTCTTAATTGTGAAAGCTTCATGAATTAATATAAGGATGTGATATATTGCTGAAAGAGAGATATTGTAAAAGGTTTGGCCTTAATTGTGAAAGCTTTATGAATAAATATAAGGTTGTGATGTATTGTTGAAATGGTAATATTGTGAAAGGCTTGGCCTGAATTGTGAAATTTTCATAAATTAATATAAGGTTATGATATGTCTAGTGGGAGCGGGTTGCACGCCACAACAAAGATGTAATAAGGGTTGACAGGTGGGATCGGGTTGCACGCCGCAACAGGAGCGATAAGGGTGATATATATAGGGAGGGGGAATAAGGGAGGACAGGTAGGAACGGGTTGCACACCGCAACAAAAGGTGAGATAAGGGAGGACACTTGTGATTTATTGAATTTTATGAAAAATGTTTTTACTGGATTTCAAAAGATGTTTTACTGGTTTTTCTTTGAAACTCAAGGATTTGAGACTTACAGATTTGAAAAGCTTAAATGTTTATATTACTATTTTGTTTTTAGAAAAACAAAGATTTGGAACTTACTATTTTTCATATTTTGACACTACTTCTATTCAAAATTAAAGTTTGAAAACTTGGAAATTTTTTTGAGAATTGGTTATAGCTGAGGCCTGAAAGAGGCGGTTGAGTTATTTTTATTATTGTTGCAGTATTTGAATTGATGTGTTTAGATTTCCTTCATATTTTATAATTATTGTCTCGGTTACATTTTCTTGTTCGTGTATATATATATATATATATATATATATATATATATATATATATATATATATATATATATTATATGTTGTTAATTCCACGCCGTAGCCTTGTCACTACTTCGCCGAGGTTAGGCTCAGCACTTACTCAGTACATGAGGTCGGTTGTACTGATACTACACTCTGCACTCTTTTGTGCTGTTCCAGGTACTGGTCAGAGTTAGGAGATTTGGTAGTTGATATCATTTCTCGGAGACACGAGATAGATCTGCTAGCGTCCGCAGATTCTTGGAGTCTTCACTTATTTTCGGACACTTTTATTTATTTCAAAATGATATATAATTCCTTCAGCCCATTATTTATAGCATTCTTAGTAGTTCGTGAATTGTGACACCAGACCCTGGGTAGTTGTGTAATTAGCATTAGTTTGTGGTTCGTATCTTATCTGGAATATTATTCTCGATTGCATCTATTGAAAAGTATTAGATTTCGTGTTTTGTTTGAATTTGTTTATTCATGTTTAAATAAAGTGGAAGGTAATGATTAAATGAGTTCTAACATTGGCTTGCCTAGAAAGTGTGGTGCTAGGCGCCATCACGGTCCCGAGGGTTGGAAATTTGGGTCGTGACATTCAAGTATCTCTGCATTCGATCCTCTCGAACCTCGAAGGTTCTGTTGATTGTGTTTACCACAAGTAGGGAGTCATATTTGGCCTCGATGACCTCTGCTCCCAAGGTTTTAACCAGTTCGAGACCTGCAATCATGGCCTCATACTCGGCCACGTTGTTAGTCAACTTAGAAGTTTTGATATATTGTCTAATTGTATTGCGTGTGGGCGGCTTCAAAACGATGCCTAGCCCGGACCTTCACATTCGAAGCACCATCTATGAAAAGGGTCCACACCCCTGAAGATGTACTCGTTTTTAACAAAAGTTCCTTTTCGACCTCGGGTACGAGGGTTGGCGTGAAGTCGGCCACGAAGTCTGTAATATTTGAAACTTGATGGTCGTTCGGAGTTGATACTCGATATCATACCCATTGATTTTGATGGCCCATTTTCGGTCCGAGTGTTCGAGATTATGCAAAACATTACGAAGAGGATAAGTGATCACCACACAAATTGGGTGACACTGAAAATATGGTTTTTATTTCCTAGAGGCGCTTATTAAAGCAAGCGATAATTTTTCTAAGTGTGGGTACAGTGTCTTGGCCTCACCTAAAGTTCGACTAACATAGTAAACAGGAAATTGCGTACCTTGCTCTTCTCGAACTAGGACCCCACATACCGCGACTTCCGAGGCTGCTAAATATAAGTGGAGTTGTTCATCCGTTTTCGGAGTATGAAGCAATAGTGGGGTCGAGAGGTACCTCTTCAACTCTTCCAACGCCTGTTGGCATTTCGAGGTCCAAGCAAAATTGTTCTTCTTTTTTAGCAGTGAGAAGAACCTGTGACTTCGATCTGAAGACCTCGAGATAAATCGGCCTAAGGCAGCTATCTGGCATGTTAATCTTTGCACGGCCTTAACGTTGTCCACGACTGTGATGTCTTCGATTGTCTTGATTTTATCGAGGTTGATCTCCATCTCCCGATTTGACACCATAAAGCCGAGGAACTTTCTCGAACCGACCCCGAATGTGCATTTCTCAGGATTGAGCTTCATGTTGTATTTTCTCAATATATTGAAAGTTTTCTGCAAATGTGTTAAATGGTCCTTGCTCGCAGGGACTTAACTAGCATATCGTCAATATAGACCTCCATTGATTTACCTATATGTTCCTTGAACATTCGGTTTACTAGGCGTTGGTAGGTAGCACCAGCATTGTTTAGCCCAAACGGCTTTACATTATAACAATAGGTGTCGTATTTAGTGATGAACGGAGTCTTTTCCTGATCCTCCAAGTTCATTTGAATTTTATTGTACCCGGAGTAGACGTTGAGAAAACTAAGGATCTCGTGGTCGTCTGTGGCGTCGATCATGCGATCGATATTCGGTAGAGGAAAAGAGTCTTTGGGACACGCTTTGTTTAAATCTTTATAATCTACGCACATCCTAAGTTTGTTCCTCTTTTAGGGACTACAACTACGTTTGCTAATCATTCGGGATATTTTACTTCCCGAATGGATCCTATTTTGAGAAGTTTGGTTACCTCGTCCTTGATGAATGCATGTTTTACCTCGGACTGGGGCCTTCTCTTTTGTTTTACTGGTCTGAACTTCGGGTCCAAGCTCAATCGATGTGTTTTGATCTCCGACAGGATCCCTCTCATATATAAGTGGGACCAAGAAAAATAATCCATATTATCGATAAGAAATTTAATGAGTTTTTTTCCTGAGTTCGGGGATTAATCCCGTACCCAGGTATACATTTCGATCAGGTAGGTATTCGATCAATATGACATGTTCCAACTCTTCATTTGTTGATTTGGTGGCACTGGAATCCTCGGGGATTATGAAGGGTCGAGGGATCCAGTAGTCATCGTCCTCATTCGTCACCTCTTCTCCGACTGAGTCGAGGCTGGTGGATGTGGTTGCTATATAGCCTTCTGTTCCTTTGACCTCCGATTCCTTTGTTTTCGAAAGCGCCGATATAGGTATTACCTCATCGACAGCGAACATTCTTTTGCATCATGTTGTTCCCCATACACCGTTTTCACTCCATCTAGCATTAGGAATTACAGCATTTGGTAAAGGGTTGAAGGGACTGCCCTCATATTGTGAATCGAGGGTCTTCCGAGCAGGGCGTTGTATCTCATATCTCCCTCGATTACATGGAACTTGGTTTCTTGAATAGGACCAGCTACGTTTGCTGGTAAATTAGTTTCACCTTTAGTTGTTTCGTTGGTCATGTTAAAACCATTCAGGACCCGAGTTGCGGGTACGATTTGATCATGTAGGCCGAGTTGCTCCACGACCCTCGATCGAATAATATTTGCCGAGCTCCCTAGATCAACTAAAACACGATTAACCTGAATTTTATTCATAAGGATAGAAATTACCAGAGCGTCATTTTGGGGTTGAGAGATCCATTCTGCTTCCTCATCATTGAACGGACGGCCCCCTCTGGAACATAATCTCGGGTCCGTTTTTCCCTAGTAATGGACACGTGCATTTGAACACGGGCCCTTGTGGAATATCGACTCCACCAATGATCATATGAATTATGTGATGTGGTTCTTCTTGCTCGTTTTTCCTGTTGGTCCCTGTCTCTTAAATGGTTCTTAGCTCGATCGCTCAAGAACTCTCGAAGGTGGCCCTCGTTGAATAGACGGGCTACCTCCTCCCTCAGTTGTTTGCAGTCTTCGGTTTTGTGGCCATGTGTTCCATGGCACTTGCATATTTGATTAGGGATTTTTTTAGAAGGATCGGTTTGTAGGGGTCTGGGCCATCTAGTATCTTTGATTCTCCCAATGGACGACACAATACCTGATGCGTTGATACTGAAGTTGTACTCCGATGATCGTGGTGCCTCTATGGGATCAGCATGCTTATCGAAACCACTTTTGCTCATGAGTCCTCGAGAGCTCTGCCATCGATCTCTCATTCGATCATTTTGCGTCCTGGGCCGCTATTTCTGTGATCTTCGTTGTAAGGATAATATCGGTCTCTGATCAACCAAGGTTTCGATCTCCCTCTAATTTCTGCCTACGGTAGTGATCGGATAGATGAAACCGGAAGGGGTCCCCAATTGGCCATCCTCAACCCTGATCATCGACTGGTACCGATTATGTACGTCGGCCCAAATACCGTCGGATATCCAACTAAATTATGCTTCAATTGACGTGATGCCACTGAGCTTTGCTCGTTCAAACCCTGCGTGAAGGCTTGAACAGCCCAATCGTCTGTGACCGGTGGTAGTTCCATCTGGAACCGATATACGAACTCCCTCGGCATTTTGTTATCCTTTTGTTTCACCTTGAAAAGGTCTGATTTCCTCGTCGCAACCTTTGTTGCCCCGGCATGTGCCTTTACGAAAGAGTCTGCAAGCATGGCGAATGAGTCAATGTAATTAGGTGGTAGATTGTGATACCAGATCATTGCTCCCTTCGATAGAGTTTCTCCAAATTTCTTCAGTAGAACAGATTCGATCTCATCATCTTCCAAATCATTTCCTTTTATGGTGCATGTATGACATGCTCATTGGGATCGGTGGTCCCATTGTTAGGGTTTTCGGCATGTAGAATTTCTTCGGAATGGGCTTTGGAGCCGTACTTGGAGGGAACGGCTTATGCACGAACTTCTTTGAGTCCATACATTTTAAAATCGGTAGTGCCCTCAGTATTTGGTCAACCCGGGAGTTGTACATCTCTACTTTCTTATCATTTGCCTCAATTTTCTTTTCTCCCGATTCAATTCGTTTGGTGAGATTCTCGAGCATTTTCATAACGGCGGGGTCAGTCCCCGATTCACTAACGTTTGCCTTTCTGACACTGGTTTGGTCCGGTGGGCGACTTCTGGTTCGACCCAACTCGGCGCTCAATGCTGATTTTGTAGTTGTGAAATAGCGGCTTGTTGAGCCTGTAACATCTCGAATATTAATTGGAGGCTGACTCCTCCATCTCCTCCGCCCTGCGTACCTCGACCACCAGATCGGCCTTCTCTGCATACTCTTCCTTCGGGATTAGCGCCCAAATTTGCATTTAAGGCGATATGCGAACTGACGTCGACTGGATTAGCAATTGGTGCTCCCTCGAGATCAGCCTGAGGCACCTCGACCCCTGGGGCAGCTACATTGTCATTTTTCCCGTGAAATTTGAGGCTGTTATCACCATGTGTGGGTGCTGTTTATGAGTTTGAAATGTTTTATCATGAAAACAAAAACACTTACAAGAACAAGCACAAAACAACGGGTGTTATCGAAATCAGTATTAAACAATCACTATCATCCTTAGCCCCACGGTGGGTGTCAAACTGTTTACCCTAAAATTTAGATAACGATTAAACTTATATTATGATTTTAAGGATATGTGATTTTACTCAACACCAATTGATAAATACGAAAATAAACGATAGAACTGAATTGTAGATAAAGCAAACCAGTTGTTCAGATAGAACTCATCCCTCAAGTCGAAGTACTCTCGAACTGATAGGTGCAAGAACAGTTAGAGAATATAGCCAGTAATGTAAGCGAGAAAGAAAGAATTATATTGCTTTGATATCTGTGAATAATGATGCCTTACAAATGATTAGAACTCCCCTTTATATAGTAGAGGAATTTTACTTATGGTATAACTCTAGTTACAGAAGGAAATCACACAATTAGCTAATTAACCGCTTCTAATTTGATCCGTTTCAAGATTTACGTCGTGATCTTCGACCAATCACGAATATCTCACTCTTCCGTGATTATGTCGTCTCCGATATCATCTGGTGTCTGTCTCATTTGACTTCTATTGTTACCAACCTCGATCTCTAACTCGGTGCCTTATCATCTTGATTTAGTCGAACTGATCTTTGATGCAACATTCTGATCTCGATCAAATAGTAAAATCGGTGGCCCCAATTTCAACCATATACACACCCTGAAGTCAATCAATAATATCTCACTCTTAAACTAGTTGGAGTTAATTTTATGAATTGAACCAAAGAGGCGTTCTAATGGTTGTTTTGGTGTAAATTGCAAGGACTAGACTACTAGACAATAAACAGGTGGCATCTCGCTTCTATTCTCATCAAGAATTAATGTAGATGGAAATCTAAACTTCAAAATGGCAAGTAACAAAAAGAAAAAATTCTATATCACCTTCAACCTCTTCCGGAAACTTTTTCTACTACCGGAAAGGATGCCATGAGTATGTTTGGGGGAAAAGGCAATTCTTGTACATCGGACATGTTACTTACCGATATGATAAATAATGGCTGGTTTGGTTTATTAATTAGTTATGCCAGCATTATTATGTGGTAATTAATAATGAATGAAGTGGTTGTTATACATGAAATACTTTATTTTAAAAGGTTAATTTCTATTTTTAAATAGTTTAATCCTTCCATTGCTAATACATATACTTAAATAACACCGCCACCCAAATATTGCATTAATTAGCTATTCAACAATTATCGTATGCATCAAATATGAACCAATGTATTATCTTTTCTTGGATTGTATGCTGGGATTAATTTTTCTAAATATCACAGCCAAACGACTCGTAAGATAATTCTAGAAAAGAGAGGGTAAAATTAGCATCGTATTGGGGTTATATCCTAACCTTGGGCCTTGGCATGACTCAATACATCATTAGCTAGACTTTCTACTTCCAGGGATTCTTCTTATTTTAGTGAGTTGAGTTTTACTCTATCCAAAAATAAAAGAATGTCAAAAGCATTTTCTGAAATTGGGCATACAAGGTCTCACGTGTACAGTATCAAAACGAGGATTAGTCAGTAAACATGAGCAGCATTCACAATGCATTTGGGATCTCAATATAGATCCTCTTGTTCCCTTTGGCTGCGATTTAAGTGTACCCTAAAACTTTTTGAGTCCTTTCCCATGCAACTATTCTCCCAATTCTTCAACAATTACCAAAGAATACAAGAAATAGAAGCCAACAACATGCATGACACCAAACCTTGCAAAAAGGTTGTCGTTTTTTGTTTTCAAATTTTAGTCTTTGTTTCTTTAACAGCATCTACATAGTTTAAAGTTGAGAATCTTTTAGTTGAATATTTTAAGATCAAGTTCTAAATTTGAAAAATAGCTAGCCTCAGGCATTTTGCTTTCAAAACTTACAAAACGTGTTTTGATAGAACCCTATATATACTGTAAACACTTTATTCCTTTTTTTCTTCTAGTACATTAAGTAAGAATTCGTAGTTAACTACTTTCAGTTTCATTTACTTGTGATCTTAAACAATGTCACAATATTTACGTGATTATAAAAAAAAATTATTAAAATAAATCATTCTTTTTTTGAACCAACTAATAAAGAAAGTATCAAAATAAAGTGGAATGGAGGGAGCAACAATTATATTTAGATGGAAGTATTTCACATAAGAACAACTGAGCTCCATGCTTTTCAATTTTATAGTCCATATTTTAATTTACAACCAATTAGCCCAAAAATAATAGGCTAAAATTCAACATCCAACTCCAATAGGTTCTAGAAATTACTATTTAATTTTTTAAAAAGATTGTTCAACCTTTTAAGTTAATTTTCGAATCAGTAGTTGTGTCTCAAATATTAGTTCAACAAAACAAATCCATTTGGAAGGTGAAAATTAAATTTTTAACAAGCTTAAACATGTGGGTTTAAATTTCGAATTTGATTTTGTGAGAAATTTGGAGTGGGTGTTATTTAGACTTGTTATAAATAGTATAAGGAGGTTGTATATAAAATTTGAAGTCATTTAATGGATATTTGGACTGGTTTTGAACAAGAATTGCAACTGAAAATCGTGGAAGAAGTTCGTCTACATACACTTGTATAAAAGTGTATAATATTATATAATAATGTATAAGATGTGTTTATACACTCATATACACTATTATGCAATATTATACATAATTATACAAAAAACTGACTTCGTCTTGTTCCTTGCGTCTTTTCTAAAATTTAATTCAAACCTTGCTCAAATCTACTCCAAATCACTTCAAATTTAAATTTTGATCTGCTTCTGATATCAATTGGAATAACACCCCATCCAAACAACTAACAAACTCAAACAGTTCTATTTTCGAAAGCAAAGCTTAGAGTGACTTTCAATGGTGGACTTCTACTCTTCAATTTTCTTATTATAACCAGGTGACATAGGGTAAGAAGCAGCAAAGGCGGACAGCCCGTTAGGATATATAGAAGATGTGAGAAGAAGAGAGAGTGAAAGCAATGGTTGTGAGAACACATAATTAACTCCATAACTTTTAGAAACAATGATTGTAAGAGCACAAAATTTGAATTTGCTAGTGCTTTCAAAATATGTACAATAAGAATTAGGTTGGATAAAACTTAAAAACATAGGCTATTTTTTATTATAGTGTGAGATCATGTGTATTTTCTTATAATTCTTTTCTATCTAGAATACTATTAGTATTAAAGGTTAATTAATTTTGTAGACCGATAAAGTATTCTAGATACTTTCGTTTATAAAATGATTAGTAAATTTTATATTAATTCTAATTAGGAATAGTGGTTGCATAAGTTAGGGTGCATTTTGTGAAGGCTAAACTTTCGGGTTTAGCAAAGGTGATAAAGGGGCGAAGCGTGACACGGTCCTCGACGGGCGTTACGATGATTAGTGAGTCCAGCTTAGTTAAAGCTTACACCTTTTAACCGAATTGACCCCAAAATTGACGCCGTTAACTTCGGTCTAAAGGTCCCATGATTTTCGCTCCTGGGCGCAGATTTGAGTGGGCCCCAAGTTGCAACGGCTAGGTGCTGACGTGGATATTCATAAGCTAACGTCAAATCTGAAACCGTAAAGTTGTACGCCATGTGTCAATACTGCTCAACGCTAAACTTTTTTTTTTGTTGGTAAAAAGATGTAGTATAATATATAATCAAATAAAGACAGTAGGAGTTCTTACAAGATGCCGTAAGTGCATCTGAGGTACTAATAACATACTACTAGTAGTAGGATAAGCTAGTCTATTACAAACTACACGTCTTTCAGAGAGCATTGAGTTTGATCTGCTAGGAGTTGATACGAGCCTCCGGTGTAGTGGACCTTCATGATCCGATAGTAAGAAGACATTACAAAAAGTGGTGGCTCAACAAAAATGATGCAGCTGTCCTCAGTAGTCGAAGCTCCATATGTAGCTAATTTATCTGGGACTTCATTCTGCTCTCTGTAAACGCTGTGTAGACCTGGGTTACCCAGCTGTAGGAGCAACAACCTGCAGTCATGAACAATATTAGTATATTGTATAGGAGGGGTTTGTAACATACCTAGTAGCTGTTGGGCATCTGTCTCAATTGTGAGGGGATAAAGCTGATATTGTATTGTCAACTTTAGTCCCATGAGAAGTGCTAAGAGTTCCATCTGGATTGGTGTGCCCTTCTCTGATTTTCCTGCAAACCCCATGAGCCACTGGCCGTGGTGATTTCTGAAGACACCTCCTATACCATATTGTTGTGTGGTATGGGAACAAGAACCATCAATATTTAATTTGTACGTGGCCTCAAGAGGTGGATTCCATTTGATGTATAAGGGAATTGTTGGTGTAGTGCTTCGTGTGGGCCTGGACATATAATAATATTCCGCTGCCATGTTGATTAGTAAGGGAATGTTTAGAGCAGTTCTTTTATGATCGATTGCAGTGCGATTCCTGATAAGCCAGAGATGCCACAGGGCAAAGCTGAGGAATGTTTTGGGCGGAATATTGTAAGGAAAATGCGCACTGGCCGTTATGAAGAACTGATTGAGCCAGACATTATTTGTCGTTTGCATAGGTATAGAGGTAATGGGAGGAAGAGATATATGAAAAGTATCCCATAGTTGACGAGCATGTCGGCAGTGAAAAAAAATATGAGGTATTGTTTCGGGGGCTTCCTGGCATTGAGCACATATGGGAGAATTAATTATATTTAGTCTGGAAAGATAGTCAGCTGTAGGAAGACGATTATGACATAATAGCCATAAGAAGAAAATGATTTTTGGGGGGGCTCGAATGTGCCAAATCCATCGGTAAGAGAGAGGTAAGAGATTGTTTGGCGTTAAAGAGTTATAAAGTGATTTAACGGAGAAAAGACCACTGGTTGTAAGATTCCAATAAATTTGGTCAGGAATCTGAGACAAAATGGGCATATAAAGGGCTTTTAATTTTTCAGTTATTGGAAAAGGTAAGGTCAGAGAGAGTTTATCCAAATGCCATGTTTGATTATAATAGATCTCAGATACTAGTTGTTTCTTCTCAGAGTGATGTAGAGTCCACTGAAGGAGTTATGGACAATTAAGTTGTGATCCAGCCAAGGGTCTAGCCAAAATTTTACATGTCGGCCATTTGTAACATTCCATTTATATCCTAGGCGGCAGGAAGTCCAACCTTGGAGAATATTTTTCCAGATGGGAGAGACTTGTTTTTTAATTTGATGTGTAGGACGGATATAATTATGAATAAGCACCTGGGCCCACAATTGAGACAGGTTTTGAAATAACCGTCATGCGAGGCCTCCATGCAAGGCTTTATTTTTGAGAGAAAGATTTTGGATCCCCAAACCCCCT
>ML287197.1:1477-41049 GCA_005239495.1 Nicotiana undulata
AGGATTAGAGTTAGTCCTAGGATTACAAAAGAGTTTATTTTGTAAGTTTGTTTGGCTCAGAGTTTTAGTGAAGTGTTTGAGCAAATCCCACTGAGGAGTAGGTCATGGTTTTTTTCACCTTTTGAGCCAGGTGTTTTCCACGTAAAA
Source organism: Nicotiana undulata (assembly GCA_005239495.1). Classification (NCBI taxonomy): domain Eukaryota; kingdom Viridiplantae; phylum Streptophyta; class Magnoliopsida; order Solanales; family Solanaceae; genus Nicotiana; species Nicotiana undulata. The sequence continues at coordinate 1,625 of ML287197.1, forward strand.
ATCTCTGTGTCTTTACTTTACTGCTTTATTATTCCGCAACAGAAGAAAGTAGTACACCAAGAAGAACCAGGTTCTTCTTATTAGACAGCACTCGAAAATTGGGTAATGCACAATTAACTTATATTATTGTGTAGTATTGAAGTCTAAAACATCAGAAGTTATTCCTAACTTTGCAGCCTCTGGGGGATAAGTACAGATGTCTCTATACCGATCCCTCAAACTCTACCAAGTTTGTCCATGAGTTGTGAGACCTAAGCAACCTAGAGCTCTGATACCAACTTTTCACGACCCGAAATCCCACCTTCAGGACGTGATGGCGTCTAACGTTGAACCCGCTAGACAAGCCAGCGTTTTGAATAAATAAACTCATCAACAGTTAAAATAAACAAGATAACTAAGGCAACTGTGATTAACAATATGAAAGTTAACTAATTTCAGAACTATATAACAAGCTTCGAAATAAATCCCGTAAATTTAACCCAGAACTGGTGTCACTAACTCATGAACAGTCTAAAAGATTACTAAATACAAAGGTCTAAAAACAAATACATATAACTACTAACTTTAAACTATAGAATAAGACAGGGCTGAATAAGAAGGATAAGAGGTGACGCCAAGGCCCACGAACGTCTGCGGGACTACCTCGATGTCTCCTGAATGAACTGAAGGATACTCCATATGTCAATGTCCACCGGGTCCGGCTGCGTAGTCTGCACAACATAAAGATGTGCAGGTGTAGCATCAGTACAACCGACCCCATGTACTGAGTAAGTGCCGAGCCTAATCTCGGAGAAGTAGTGACGAGGCTAGGACACAACAACAAATAATACCTGAGCAGTTCAATAATATAACAGGAAGTAATGACAGGAACTAAACAAGTAAACACAAGTACGAGGGAGAACATGTTGGGGATAAAGGGGCCACAATAACTAGAACAGCTGAACAAGGTAATAACTAAGATGTAGAGATAAAAGCAAGAATTTAACAGCTCAGTGCAAGTAAATAAACAACAAAAGGCACGGCATGTCCCCTCGTGCATAACCTCACAATCGCTCGGCACAGAATGTCCCCTCGTGCATTAAATAATAAAATCACTCGGCACGGAATGTTCCCTCGTGCGATAAATAATAAAATCACTCGGCACGGAATGTCCCCTCGTGCAATAAACAATAAACACTCAGCACGGCATGTCCCCTCGTGCGATAAATAATAAAATCACTCGGCACGGAATGCCCCCTCGTGCATAGCCTCACAATCACTCGGCACGGAATGTCCCCTCGTGCATAGCCTCACAGTCACTCGGCACGGAATATCCCCTCGTGCACAATATATGATAACAGCAGCAATTTGGTATTGAAATTAAGCTGTAGGAAAACCTCAAATGTACAGAAATGATCAACAAAATTCTATCATCCCGGCAAGGGACTCAGCTATCACTAATCTCACTAAGAAGTAAGAATTTCAACAGTAAAATCCTCAACCGAACAAATAATCATTAACTTCCCACTTCAATAATGTCACGCCCCAAATTTCCCTCAGTTGGGTATCGTGATGGCACCTAGTCTTAGGGACTAGGTAAGCCTAACAGTTAGTGAATAACAACAATAATAAAAGGAAACTAACGGTCTCGACATAGAAATCTTGACAGAGTTTACATTGTTTTCCCAAAACCCGATAATACAAGTCATAAGCTCTACGAATCTTCTACAACTTCTAAATACAATTGTTTGAAAATAAATACAACAGTTGAATAGAAATAGAAGGTGACTCTGAAGCCTGCGAACGCAGCAACAGGTTACCTTGAGTCTCCTCAGCAATCGACCGCGCAGCTACTAACAACCAAAACCTGGATCTGTGCAAACAAAAATGCACAGAAGTGTACTATGAGCACACCACAATGGTGCCCAGTAAGTATCAAGACTAACCTCGGTGGAGTAGTGACGAGGACTAGTCAATACACCACTGGTCTACAAAATAAATAACATGAATATAGAAATGACCGAACGTTATACCTATCTAAGACTTCACGGAATAATTTACAACAATGACAATATAAAGCGGAAGGAAATTACATAAATCAATCACAAAGCAACACAAAAATACACAGAAAAATGGACAGCAAGACAAACCAAACCGAAAGGAAACACAATACAATAGAGAACACTAATAACTCAACTCTACGCCAGTTTGTTCACATCGGGCCTTAGTCATTAAAATCCATAAACTTGTGGAAATGTTTAAACAATAGTTCTTATGAAAAACTTTTGCAAATAAAATCATTTTAGTATGGAAGAGTTCCCTTTGAAAACATACTTTCTCCAAAAGTAGATATAAGTATATTTAATAGAGAGAATTACGTAAAACATAGTTTCTTTCAAAATACGAAACTTCCCAAAGATGCTTTCCTAGTAAATGACTTCCAAATATCATTTTAGGAAAGACTAGAGATTTTCAAATATACCTTCGATGTAAAAGTCATTCAAATATAATCATTTCGAAACCATTATTTTTTCAATAATACTTTTCAATAAAATCCCTTGATCAAAATATCCTCAAGATTTATCTACCGGAACTCAGTCCGTAACTCAGAAATTGCCATGCAGTACAGGAGGCATATCAAATCTTGCCAATAAGTGCAGTAAGAGATCAGCAGGAATATCCAAATTTAGAACAACGGAATAAAATGCAAAGAAAAGTGCACAGCATCACCCTTCGTGCTTTTACTCTCATCCTCACCAAAACAAGTACACGGCATCACCCTTCGTGCTTTTACTTTCATCCTCACCAAAACAAGCAAATAAATACACGGCATCACCCTTCGTGCTTTTACTTTCATGCTCACGATGCAATGAATAAATAAAACGACACGGCATTATCCTTCGTGCTTTTGAATACTAAATTATGACACGACATCACCCTTCGTGATTTACACTCTCATCCTCACAATGCAATAAATAAATACACGACATCACCCTTCGTGCTTTACACTCTTCCTCACAATGCAACAAATAAATACACGGCATCACCCTTCGTGCTTTACACTCTTCCTCACAGTGCAACAAATAAATACACGGCATCACCCTTCGTGCTTTACACTCTTCCTCACAATGCAACAAATAAATACACGGCATCACCCTTCGTGATTTACACTCTTCCTCACCCAAACAATATCAAGAACAACAATTTGGCCAGGAACATCAACAATATGAACCATAAATCACAACATCCCGGCAAGGAATTCAACAATACAAACAATATCATTAACAACATAAACAATAATAGAAACCATAACCTCCCGGCAAGGGAGTCAACGAGGCAAACAACATCATCAACAACAGAATAATAAGATAAACCACACGATCTCGACAAGGAAAACAGCTATAACCAATCTCACCTAAACAGTTAACTTCACGGAATAAACTCAACTTCAACCAAGGCTCAGTAATAGGCAACATCAGGGAAATACCAATAACATAAATGTCTAACAATTAGACCTAAGTAGCACTTAAGGGAATAGTCATATAAATCACAATGTAAGACTCACGGGCATGCTTGACTCCAACAAATAGAAGTTCCAACTACAACTAGTCTACTATAAGGCTAGATGACACTAATTATAGTCAATTAGGCAAGCTAGGAAGAAAATATAACATGATGATGAGAAAAGTAGAATATTCATTTAAGTCAAGTAAGGTCAAATAGCTAACGAAGGAATCCAAAAACAAATAATTCTAATTTAAACATGAAGGTATGAAATTAATAACCAAGGATTCAAATGTAACAATTACAAATCATACACAGGTAATATAAGAACCTACGAATCCTAAGAGGCCAATCTAATTGCAAATAAGTCCGAGTACGCACTCGTCACCTCGCATACACGGACTACAATCAACAAAGAAGACTCAAATCCTAGGGGTAGTTCCCCCACACAAGGTTAGGCAAGATACTTACCTCAAAGACGACAACTCGGTACTCAAAAGTGAACTTCTCGGGCGAAAAGATCTCCGAACGGCTCAAAATCAACCCAACAAAAGCAAGATCCAAGTAGGAAACGTTGATCTCAACGGAGACACCAGTAAAGGGCGCACCTATTGGATGAATAACAGCCGAACCCAAAATATCCACTAGAGTCGCCGTAGCCCCACCATGTAGAAAACTTACCCGCATTCACAAGACGAGATGGGACTTGGAAAGAGTAGAGAATAAAGCCAGGTTCAACAAGGTCAACTTTAATGCCATGAGAGACAAAAGCTTCAAGGAATCTTGAGGGCATGGAATCTACTGGGGATTCATAGATCCCGCCTTCTTTCTCTAATAATTTCTTCACTGACTCTATATCCATTTGTTTCATTTTTTTTTTTGCCTTCAGCAGATCGATCCAATAGAATTAAATTTCCTAAAGGTTCTAATACTATGAAATACTCAAACAGATTCAATTGAAGTGAATCTAAGCCCGGTTTGTATAATGGTTTTTTTACGTCAATTCCACAAATAAGCAAACGTGAAAAATGAGAATATCATATATATTTTCAAGAGTGCTTTGCCTAATTAATTTAAAAATTATTTGGGAGCATTTTGGTCACAAATAACACAACGGACCTAAGGTCACTCTCAGAATTTCGTTCCAAGCCTGATATCAAAATTTCACATATCGGCCGAAATTACTAAAATTCTAATTTTTGCCAAAATACCTCAAATCACTCTACGGACCTCCAAAACCCATTACGGACACGCATCTAAGTCCAAAATCATCATATGAAGCTGTTGGCATTAACCAAAACTCATTCCGAGGCCGTTTACACAAAAGTCAAACCTCCGGTCAACCCCCATCACTTAAGCTTCAAAAATTGAAAATTCTCTCCCCATTCGACTCCGGATTATCCGGTAACTGAATATAACCACGCACGCAGGTCGATATACACAATGTGAAGTTGTTCATGACCTTACGCCACCGAACGGAGCTTAAATTCTCAAAACGTCTGGTCGGGTCGTTACAAATAAACAACCTCGATGTATTCACTCCCAATTAACCATTTAGTCATAACACAAAGAATACCAATAACACAGTATAAATTATCAAGTTCGACTCACAGGCATGCTTGACCACAACATATAGGTACTCGTCACCTCACCTATACATTGGACATGATATAGCACATAGCACATAGACTCTATACCTATTCCCTCAAGCTAAGGTTAGGCAAAACACTTACCTCGATGCCTCGAACACAAATCAAGCCTTAACTACCGCTTTACCTACTCTTTCCGCCACCAAAACGCTCGTATCTAGCCACAAGTTACTTAATTATATCAATAAAGGCTAATTGAATCAATTCTAATGCATGGAAATGAGTTTTCTAAAGTTTTCCCCAAAAAGTCAAAAAGATCGACCCCGGGCCCGCTTGGTCCAAACCCGAAATTCGGACCAAAACCTGATTACCCATTCACCTTCGAGCCCGGTTATATAATTGATTTTGGAATCCGACCCCAAATTGAGGTCTAAGTTCCCAAATTTCGATATTCTTAGGTCTTTCCCCAAAATTCCCAATTTCCTCATGAAAACCCTAGATTCTAGGATGCAATCTTGTAAAAAGAAGTTAAAGAGTAAAGAAATTGAGTTAGAAATCACTTACCAATGTTTTCGAAGAAGAAAAATGTTTAGAAAATCGCCTCTTACGTTTTAGGGTTTTTGAAAAGTGGAAAATAGCAGAAAATTATGTTATTTATAGGTGCCCCCTCCCAGGCCTCCACCGCGTTCCGCGGTAAGACGACCGCACCCGCGAAGGCCTCATTGCAGGTTCTCTGAAGTTCGACCACTGCGGTCTGCGGTAAAGAGACCGCGACCGCGGTGCTATTGCAGGTCTCTATGAAGTCTTCCACCGCGGTCCGCGCTAAGGCGGCGCGGCCGCGAAGGGAGCACCACGGACCGCGCTAGGGAGACTGCGGTCGCGCTCCCAGGTTCAAAGACATGTTACTACACCTGCAATACTCAATGAATTTCAGTGTAATGCAACCCGGAACCTACCCGAAACTATCCTGACCCCTCGGAACCTCAAACGAAAGTGCACACAACCTCGGAAACACGTTACGGAATTATTCCAGTATTTAAAACACTGAATCACTATCATAAACATCGAATTACACCTCAAATCACATAAAATTTCTCAACTTTCTCAAACTTCACATTTTCCCACTTTCAGTTCAAATCTCATCAAATTCAACTATGTCTCTCACCAATTTTCACAGATATTCAATTTAAACATATTGGATTTATCCTGGCTCCGTCACCATAGTACGGGCCTCAATTACACAGGTTTCCATCATATTTCTTTTTCACAGCCTTTATAGATTTCAGAAAATAGTTTTCTTTAAAATTTCATTATTTCATCAATCGTTTTCACATAAAGGCTTCCCGGCTACGCGCCCGCGCTGCGCTACACAACAAAGTGAGATAAGAAGGAGGCTTTCACGGCCTCGACACACAGATTTAGATAAAATTATACAGGATGACTTTTCGGGTCATCACAATCTCCACCTCTAAAACAAACATTCGTCCTCGAACGGACATAGAGATATACCTGGATCGGGGAAAAGATGGGGATATCGATCCCGCATATCAGACTCGGATTCCCAAGTCGCAGCCTCAACAGGCTGACCCCTCCACTGAACACGAACTGAAGGAAAACTCTTCGATCTCAACTGACGGACCTGCCGGTCCAAAATAGCTACCGGCTCTTCCTCATAAGACAAGTCTTTGTCCAACTGGACAGAGCTGAAATCTAACACATGGGATGGGTCACCATGATATTTCCGGAGCATTGACATATGAAATATCGGATGAACTGAGGATAACCCTGGAGGTAATGCAAGAATGTATGCCACCTCCCCCACCTTCTCAAGAATCTCAAACGGCCCAATATACCTAGGGCTTAGCTTGCCTTTCTTCCCAAATCTCATCACACCCTTCATGGGCGACACACGAAGCAATACTCTATCTCCAGTCATAAATGCCAAATCTCGAACTCTGCGATCCGCATAACTCTTCTGCATGGACTGGGCTGTATGAAGTCTATCTTGAATAATCTTCACCTTGTCCAAGGCATCCTGGACTAACTCAGAACCCAACAATCTAGCCTCTCCCGGCTCAAACCATCCGACTGGATACCGACACCGTCTACCATACTTCATCTCTAATCCCGGGGACCCTGGCTTTCCAGATTTTACCAAGGCGATCGGTCATGTGGGACCCAATATTTGACTTTATTTTGCCTTTGTAGGCCTTTCACTTGCTTTTTATTTTGGATATCCAGAGTATGGGGGAATTTTTGTCCTCTCAAATTCTGCTACAACAGTTAGTCGCGTGGGACTTAACCTTTTCCAATTTTACTTTGCCTTCATCGGCCTTTCATTTCTGATTTTTCCTCCAACTTTACTTTAAAGCGTTTGGAGGACTTCGGCTTTTCAATATTTTCCGAGAGGGTTAGCCACGTGGGACTCAACCTTTCACTTCAATTGCCTTTATAGGCATTTCAGTTTGGTTTTCTCCTTTCAAGTTGCGGCCAGTCGGGATTGACTCGATGCCCGTGATGAGGCTCGGTGCCTTTTACATGTTAGCTCGTGTCAAATGAGAACCCTGTAAATCAGTTTTGCCATCCTTTCTTTGCCTTGCTTTAGAAACAAAGTCAGACTGAAAGGGATTGAAAGAAAAGTAACAAAGAAACGGAGACAATGAATTTTGATAAGAAATATCCCCTTCGGGGAAAAGAGAAGAAGGACTTATCTGGAGTATACGCGGCCTTAAATGAACATGACATGCGTCTTGGATTGGATGCTTGATCTATATAAACCATCTGACTCTCAGAAATGCGTCACGACGTTTTACCTTGAGGTCGAGAAACCTTGCCCCAGACCATGTCGATATCAGTGACCAATCATCCTCTTTTCGATTAGTAGTGCTATTTTCGAGTTTTCACCGACTAACCTCTCTCATTTCTCTTCTCGCCATCTCCCTGTAGTGATCTTTGCGAGTTTTCACTAACAAAACTCTCTCATTTTTAATTTCTCTACTCACTATCGCCTTATGGTGCCCGTGTGGGTTTTCACCGATAAGACTCTCTCATTTTAATTTCTTTTCCTACCATCGCCTTATGGTGCCCGCGTGTTTTCTCACCGATAAGGCTCTCTCATTTTAGTTTATCTCAATGCTTGTATCAGATCCAGGGTAAAAGGGATTTGTATCAAATTACAACTTTAGAACTTTTCAGACGAATCATTGCCGAATTTTAACACTTGCCCCATCTTAAACTCTTGGGGGAATGTGGATTTTTATTTTGGTGTGACTGAACCCCAGGGAGAGGCTGCCTACGTATCCTTTCGGAATCAAGTCGGACGTAGTTCAGGAAAACATTTGTTTTTGATTTTGATTTTTGTTTTAATTTCTCTTTTGTTTTTCATCATCATTTTTTTAATATCGACACTTAAAGTTCCAAAGAGGGTAATCAAGGAAGGGTAACCGGCTCAAAAGGTTTACAAAATTGGTAGTGTTTGGAGTAGCGTGAATGAAGGCCTTCGTCATTTCGATCATGAGTATCATCACGAAAAGGTCAAACATAATACCTTTTGACTGCATCTGCATTGACATCCATTTCAAGGTCATTTCCTTCGATGTCCTTCAAGTACAATGCTCCTTTTGGTAGCAATTTTCTTATGATGTAAGGACCTTTCCAATTCGGGGCGAATTTTCATTTTGCTTCTTCATGGTGTGGGAGGATACGTCTCAGGACGAGTTGCCCCACTTCGAAGTTCCTGGGCCGCACTTTCTTGTTATAGGCGCGAGCCATTCTTTGTTGGTACAACTGCCCGTGGCAAACTGCGGCCATCTTTTCTCATCAATCAGAGTTAATTATTCCAACCGAGTTTTGACCCATTCATAATCCTCAATTTCAGCTTCGACAATGATCCGAAGGGAGGGAATTTCGACTTCCGCAGGGATTACGTCTTCGGTGCCATAAACCAATAGATAAGGTGTAGCACTCACTGATGTGCGCACAGTCGTGCGGTATCCCAATAATGCAAAAGGCAATTTCCCGTGCCACTATCTAGAACTTTGGATCATTTTTCTGAGGATTTTCTTGATGTTCTTGTTGGCTTCTTCAACGGCACCATTGGCTTTGGGTCGATAAGGGGTGGAATTACGGTGTGTGATTTGAAACTGTTCACATACCTCCCTCATCAAGTGACTGTTTAGATTTGCAGCGTTATCGGTGATGATGATTTTTGGATTACCGAAACGGCAGATAATGTTTGAATGCACGAAGTCCACCACTGCTTTCTTAGTGACGACTTTGAAAGTGACTTCTTTGACCCATTTTGTGAAATAGTCGATGGCAACCAAAATGAATCTGTGTCCATATGAATCTTTTGGCTTGATTGGCCCAATGACATCCATTCCCCAGGCAACAAAGGGCCAAGGTGCTGACATGGGATGTAATTCCGAGGGTGGTGCAAGAATCAGGTCACCATGTATTTGACACTGATGGCATTTTTGGACAAAACTGAAACAATCATTTTCCATGATCATCCAGTAATATCCTGCTCGTAAAATTTTCTTTGCGAGGACGTACCCGTTCATGTGGGTGCCACATACTCCTGAATGTACTTCGTTCATAATTTTTTCACTTTATTTAGCATCCACGCACCTTAACAGATTCATATCTGGAGTCCTTTTGTACAACACCTCTCCGCTTAAGAAGAAATGACTGACGAGCCTTCTGATGGTTCTCTTTTGATCCCCAATGGCCTGCTCCGGGTATTCTTTTGTTTTCAAGAATCTTTTGATATCATGATACCATGGTTGGACATTGGGTTCTATTTCGACCGTGTTGCAATAACCATGTCTTTCTTTGATTTGAATTTCCAGCGGGTCAATGTGGACATTGCCCGGATATGGCAGCATTGCAGCTAGGGTAGCCAGTGCATCGGCTAACTCATTGCGGCATCGAGGAATATATCTGAACTCGACGGCTTTGAATCGTTTGCTAAGATCTTCCACATGTTGTCTGTATGGAAGGAGCTTAACATCTCGAGTTTCCCACTCTCGCTGAGCTTGCTTGATGATTAAATCAGAATCTCCCATGACCAATAACTCTTCTACATCCATGTCAATGGCCATGTTCATGCCCATTATACAATATTCATATTCGGCAGTATTGTTTGTACAGAAGAAACAGAGACGAGTCGTGGCTGGATAGTGTTGTCCCGTGGGAGAAATCAAGATTTCCCCAATCCCAACACCTTTTGCATTGACTGCTCCGTCGAAGAACATTTTCCAGGTGGTAGTGTCTTCTGAGATTACTTCGACTGAATTGACTTCCTCATCCGGGAAATAAGTGCTTAAAGGTTGGTATTCATTGTCAACCATGTTCTCAGCCAAGTGATCATCCAAGGCTTGAGCTTTCATGGTTGTGCAGGTGACATAGACAATGTCAAACTCAGTGAGCAGGATTTGCCATTTTGCTAACCTTCCTGTGGGCATTGGCTTTTGGAATATGTATTTTAGAGGATCCAACCTGGTTATGAGATACGTAGTATAAGGCAGCAAATAATGTTTGAGCTTTTGAGCGACCCAAGTTAAGGCGCAACAAGTTCTCTCCGGCAGAGTGTATTTGGCTTTATAGCCAGTGAATTTCTTGCTCAAATAATAGATGGCTTGCTCTTTCTTCCTGGTAACATCATGTTGCCCGAGGACACAACCAAAAGAATTTTCCACAACTGTTAGGTACATGAACAAAGGTCTTCCTGGTTCAGGCGGGACCAGCACTGGCGGATTTGACAAATATTCCTTGATTTTTTCGAAGGCTTCCTGGCATTCGTCCGTCCATTTGATCGCTGCATATTTCTTTAAGAGCTTGAATATCGGCTCACATGTGGTTGTAAGATGTGCAATAAACCGGCTGATATAGTTTAACATTCCTAACAAGCTCATGACCTCTTTCTTAGTCTTTTGGGGTGGCAGATCTCGGATGGATTTTATCTTCGTCGGATCTAACTCAATGCCCATGCGTCTAACTATAAACCCCAAGAGTTTCCCGGAAGGAACACCAAATGCACATTAAGCAGGGTTCAATTTCAATTCATATTTGCGTAGCCGCTCAAAGAATTTCCTCAAGTCTCGAACATGGCTTTCCTGTGTTCTGGATTTAGTAATGACATCATCAACGTAAACCTCAATTTCTTGGTGCATCATGTCATGGAAAATGGCAGTCATGGCTCTCATATAGGTTGCCTCAACGTTTTTCAAACCGAACGGCATGACCCTGTAACAATGGGTTCCCCATGGTGTAGTGAAGGCTGTCTTTTCTGCATCTTCCTCATCCATTAGGACTTGGTAATAACCGGCATAACAATCCACAAACGATTGTACCTCATGTTTGGCACAATTGTTGACGAGGATATGGATGTTTGGTAGCGGGAAGTTGTCTTTGGGACTTTCTTTGTTTAAATCCTTGTAATCAACACATACTATGAGCTTCCCGTCCTTTTTTGGTACTGGGACTACGTTGGCTAGCCATGTGGTGTATCTGACTACTCGGATTACACCGGCTTTTAATTGTTTAGTGACTTCTTCTTTAATTTTGTCACTGATATCCGTTTTGAATTTTCTTTGCTTTTGCTAAACGGGCGGGCAATCGGGAAGAGTTTGCAACTTGTGTACTACTAAATCCACACTTAATCCTGGCATATCATCATAGGACCAAGCGAACACATCTTTGAATTCGAACAGAAGTTCAATCAATGCGTCCCTAGTTTTCTCATCCGTGTGAATACTTATCATGGTCTCTCGAACCTCTTCTGAATTACCCAAATTAACTGGCTCAGTTTCATTTAGGTTTGGCTTAGGCTTATTCTCAAATTGTTCCAATTCTCTGTTTATTTCCCTAAAAGCCTCTTCTTCATCATATTCTGGTTCTTGATTCATTATTTCGAGGTTAGACAGCGTGTTAAGATCAGGGCATGAAGTCCGCAAGCATGTCATGTTATTTAAAGCCGCATTATTAGGACTGAAAAATAAGAAAAATAACAAAATCAGAAAGAATAATAGACGATGAAATTTTGATTTCATTTCATTTAATTTGAAGATAACAGGGGTTTTACATCAGAATTTAAATACAATAAAACTAAAAACAATCGAGTTACACCCTGAAATAACTCGAAGTGCAGAAAGGACAGCAAAACACGAACTACCAAGATTCCCGTCTAATTGGGAAGGGAGTAGCCTTCCAGTTCTGCAGTTTGGCATTTGGCCCCATGTATTGCACCTCAGCGGTGCTTGAACCTTCTCCCGGTTGAACCATGTAACTCTCATATAACATTTGTCTCATGGCCCCGCAGATTTCCTCAATTTCTTCGTCCGTAAAGGCCTCCTCTTCTTCTTCTTCAATGTACTGTGATTTGATGAAGGACTTAGTGATATGTGGGACTGGCTGAGGCAGGTCCCACCAGTCTTTCTTTCGTGCGTTGTCCCATTTCACATCGGCTTCTGTAGCCTGGAAACCTATGCCGAAGAATTTTTTGTTGGCAGGCAAAGAGATGGGTTCAGTAATGACCTGTAGGGATACCCCAAGCCCCTTCCCGGGTTTGAACCCGTGTCTGGTCATGTCGGTAACGACCATGATTGATGCGTTAGATAAACAAGGTTGTGGGCACGGAGCACCTTCCTCGTGCTGATCAGCGGTCACAATCTCAAAGGCTTGATACACAATATGTTTTTTTCCCTCTCTGGCCTCGAGGCAGGCGATGGAGGGGTCCATGTATATTGATTGTTCGTCCTCTCCATGGACCACTATCTCCTGATTCTCATGTACAAATTTGACCATTTGGTGTGGAGAGTAGATGGCACTGCCCCAGCAGCATGAATCCAAGGTCTCCCCCGCAGAAAGTTATAAGAAGTGTCCATATCCAAGATTCGGAAGGTCATCGTGAAATCCACAGGGCCAATCGTCATGACTATGTCAATTTCACCAATGGTGTCCCTTTTGATACCGTCAAAGGCGCGGACATAGACGTTATTTGGACTGATTCTCTCAATGCCGATTCCCATTCCTTGTAGTGTTGTCAAGGGGAAAATATCTACCCCGGATCCTCCGTCGAGCATGACCCTCTTCACGTAGTATCCCTCACTTTTAACTGTTAAGTGCAAGGCTTTGTTGTGAGCAGCTCCCTCGGGAGGTAGATCGTCACAGCTGAAAGAAATTTTGTTTACTTTGAAGAAGCGCTCAGCCATTCTCTCTAACTGCTCGACTGAGGTCTCAGCTGGTACATACGCTTCATTCAGCGTCTTCAGGAGTATTTTTTTATGCTCATTTGAGCCAGTCAACAGAGACAAAAGCGAGACCTGATCAGGGGTTTTCATGAGTTCTTCAATTGTAGCATATTCAGGCATTTTCATTTTCTTGAAGAACTACTCGGCTTCTTCAGTAGTGATTGGTTTTTTGAGAGGGAAGCGTTTATGCTTAGCTTTGTTCAGCTCCTCTGGGTTGTGATATTTCCCAGTGTGTTTTGCTTCATTGGCTTCCCCTCTGACCTCTTTTCCTTTATATGTTACCAGCGTTTGATCGTAATTCCAAGGGACAATAGTTGTATTTTCGATTGGGATTTGCGGCCGGCGGTTGATGATAAGAGGTTCATTCAACTTTGGCAGGATGGCCGGACTTTTCACAACATATGTCCCTTTCGGCACATACACTCTTTGCGGCTTGGATTTTAGCTCTAATCTTCTGGTAAGGCTCAAAGCGAGTTTTCTGTTTTGCGGAGCTCTCGGGACATAAAGGACGGCTTCTTTAGTTGGTGTCGTCTCTTTCTTTTCTTCCTTGGCCTTTTCTTTATCCTGGCTGGGGGGCTTTGTTTTCTTTTCTTCCTTGACCGGTTTTGCCACTGTTTTTGCTTTATTTTCTGTATCCACGATGGCAATGATGGCTTTCAGCGCCGGGTCAAATTCTTTGTCTTCACAAATCATTCCAATGACAGGCCCGTTGTTGTGGGCAGGCAATGGGTTGTTTGTGACATTGGGGACCTCCTCGTCCCTTAGCACAACTTTCTTTTGTTCAATCAGATTTTCTACTGCTCTCTTGAGAGTCCAACAGTCTTCAGTATCGTGCCCCTCTACTCCCGAGTGATAGGCACAGTTGGTTCCTCGTCTGTATGACGTTGATTCTGGATTTTGCCGAGTTAGAGGTACGGGCTGCAGAAGTCCCATCTGAACCAACTTTGGAAAAAGGCTTGAGTATGACTCACCGATAGGAGTGAAAGTAGGTCTCCTTGGTGGTTCACGAGGGTAGGTATTGTATGGATAGTTGTTCTGAGGAGGGCGTGGATTATACGGAGCTTGGTGATGATGGTTATTTCTAGGAGGTGGAGTTCTGTTTTGATTTACTGTTGTGGCCGGGGCTGAGGCTGAGCATTCATCACTGCATAAGGGAGAGGAGACATGGCATAAGTTTCTTCCTGATGAGGATAATAATGTTGTGAAGCTCTGGGAAATGGGCCTGGATATTCTCGAGGTCGTCGAGAATTCCTAGGGCCTGAAGTCATCATGGCTCCCTCCTCTTTCTTTTTTCTATTTGTCAGGCCTTCCGAGCCGCTTTGAATGGCTTGGAGGTGGCTCTCAAAATACTGACTTAAGATACGACCTGTCTTCAAACCATTTTATACCATCTCGCCAATTTTAATGGCCTCCGTGAACGGCTTGTCCATGGCGGACATCATGTTCTGGAAATAATCGGCCTCTTGGGCATGCAGGAAGATACTAATCATTTCAGTTTCCTCCATGGGAGGTTTTACTCGGGATGCTTGTTCCTGCCATTTAATTGCATACTCTCGGAAGCTTTCTTTTTGAGATTAGACAGAGAATTTATGTCTGGGGCTATATCCACATTGTACTGAAATTGCCTTACGAAATCTCGAGCCAAATCATCCCATACATGCCAATGGGAGATATCTTGATCAATGTACCACTCTAAGGCGATACCCGTAAGGCTTTCCCCGAAATAAGCCATCAGTAGATCTTCTTTGCCTCTTGCTCCTCTCAGTTGGTTACAATATCTCTTTAAGTGGGAGATCGGGTCTCCATGCCCGTCGTACTTTTCAAAATTTGGTGTTTTGAAACCCACAGGTAGATGCACGTGAGGAAACATGCATAAATCAGCGTATGACACGCTCTTTTGGCCGCTTAGGCCCTGGATATTTTTCAAACTTTGCTCGATGCTCTTCATCTTTCGGGTTATCTCATCCCGTTCAATATTTTTCAAGATCTTTTCTGGCTCCACAGGAGATTCAAATGGTGGGTACTACGAGTAAGAATTTGGAGTGACCCGGGCAGTATCCAGCTGGAACTGAGGAGCTTGGAAAGTGAAATTTGCTGGTTCAAAGCTTTGTCGCGCCAGTGTTGGCTGTGTTGCACCGGTAGCTGGCGGCGTAGTAAATACAACATAGGGTAGTCCGGAAGAGGATGCCTGGGGGCGGACCTCAGAAGGAATCCCGATGTAATTTGATGTCATGGTTGTGAACCTGAATGGTACAAATGGGTTTGGCACTGAAATTGGCACATTGGTAGTTCCTCCGGTTCTAGGGATCAGCTCAGGAAAACCGGGAATAGAATTAGGTGGCTCCCTGCCGTTGGACCAATCATCGCACATTTCTAGCATGCGGCATCTCAGTTTTCTGTTTTCTTCGGCGATTGCCAATTCTACTTGAGGGACAACCGAAGGGAGGCTATCCTCTGGGTCGACAATAGACAAATGGCTTTCTGATGTCATTGCGATACTTCATTTGGATCTAGTGAAATAAGGATGTGTCTCCAGAATACCACCGCAAACCAACCACCTTAGAAATAGTAACCTTTCAAGAGTAGACATCAAATTGGTTAGTGGGAGATATTAATACATAGGAATCACACGTTGGGATGCAATGCACCTACGCAGTTATCATTTTTCTAAAATGTTTGCAACGACTGTGTGTTTCATCCCGGCTTTAACATTCTCTCTCTTTCTTTCTTTCTTATTTGTTCTATTCTTTCAAGTCTATGATCGAATCATATGTGCATTGCCTACGTATCATGACGCCGCATGAATCAGATCATTATGTAGTTCACGGAATAGATAAATAAATAAAGGGCAATTTTTCTTTCACTATCAAAGATAGTTCTTTTAATTACAAGTTATTTTTGGAAACATTAATAAACACGAAAGAAAAGTACAGACTCTAGACATAAAACAAAAAAACTCAACATGTTTTTTTGAAAGCAACAAAAGTACAGACTCGAAAAACTAAACATCAATAATAAAGAAGAGCCTCTGGTTGTCTTCTCGGGGCATGTGGTGCATTGGCGGGTCTCCGTGCAATATCCCCCTGAAGTCGATCCAATTCGTCCATTACTTGGCGGACGAAAGTCATCATAGTGGCAAAGAACATAGAAGTGGTCATACTCTCACACTCGTGACATTTTTGCACCACGTAGTTGGCTATTTCTTTAATTCTGTTCCGTATGATCCCCTTCTCCTGAAGTAAACGCCCTACTTGATGTGATCGGGCCTCTAATACATGGGCACTTGCATCGTTCTGCTTTTGCAATTCTTGCACCATTCCCTTCAACTAGCTCTCTGCATGACAATGCTCTCTTTCTGTTCTGAAGTCTTTGGTTTGTTGGACCATTTCGTTCCCCATGGAAAATAGTTTTTCTTTCAAGATGGCCATTTCTTTGCCTCAGTTGACGAGCATGCTCTTTCGTTCCTTGTGCTAACTTCCTTTGTGCCTCCAACAAGTCTTTTTCAGTTTTTCTCAAATCAAAGGTATATTCATGGACCTTCAACCTCAGATTGTTAATGATCTTTTCATCGCTTTCACTCCTTACAGGCCTCTCGAGGGCTATTTTCAGACTCCGGACTTGGGCACGAAGCGCCTCATTCTCTCGGGTCATTTGTCATTTTTCACCCTCGACTACCTGTGCCTGCAACTGATTATCAAACTCCATATTTCTTAACTTCTCTTTCAAAGCATGGATGGTGGCTTGATATTCTCTTTCCTTTTTTCCACAAGCTAGTCTTTCTTGCACTTTATCATCAAAAGCTTGCACATGAGGCCTTTTAGAGGGCCTTTCTGGCTCAGGATCCGGTTCTTCAGTAATGCAACTTCTTTTCTCAAACCATGTTGCGTATCTTGGATCCACTTCCCCTCTAGCAAGATTGGGCACCTGAGTGTCTTTTCTCAAATATCGATACCCATTCCAACTTTGTTGAATTAAGGCCTCGGGCAAGGGGGCCTCGGGGTGTAGCTCGATGAATTGGATGATCAAATCCTCCTCTTCGAGTATCACTTGATAACGACCTAATTGTCTCAGAACCCGTTGGGGTGCATATGGTTGGATACTCTTGAGACCCATCAACAATAGATGATTCCTGGCAGTAGACGTAAGTATGACTTCTCTGAGTGGGAGCCATCCCAAAGTCCATTCTATTTGGTTTGCTTTTAGAGACTTTAGCCTCGACTCCTTCTGGACAAGGGTAATCCTTTACTCTTTCCTCATAGACCTGGATGAAGTTGTCTTTATCAGTATCAGCACCATAGCTCAGGAGTGGTGGGTGGTGGCGAAGATGTTCAATTAGCCACATCTGGAGAATGATGTTGCAACCTTCAAAAATTGTTTTTCCCGACTTACATTCAGTCAAGGCCCGGAAGATGTCGGACAATATGAGTGGAACCAGAGTATGGTGTTTCTTTTTCAGTCAAGACCTGGGCAATTTTGTCCACCCGAAGGTCAATAGTCCCTTCGGCATTAGGAAAGACCATAACAACAAGAAATGCTACGATGAAGGCAAACCGACGATGGATTCTCCAGGTATCCTTATCCTCCTTGTTGGTCAAGCCCTTTTCATATATTTCAAATCCATCTGAGAAGTCGTATCTGGAATATAGAAAATATAATGAACAACACCCATTGAATACTCGGTCTTTTCTGAGTTGCCGGCTAACATGAAGGACCTCGAAGAACCGGCGCACCGAGATAGGTCTTGGAAAGATGATTTGTTGATTCCTTAAGTCCCGACCAAAACCCGCATATCCGGCGACCTCTTCTAAGGTCGGAGTGAGTTCAAAATCTGAGAAGCGGAATACATTGTGGACCGGGTCCCAAAAGGTTACCAAGGCTTGGATCAAGTCGTTTCTGGGCTTGATCCCCATAAGATCAACAAGAGACCCCAATTGTTCGCGAACGCATTCTTTTCCCTCTTTATCTAGATCATGCCACCACATCTGGAGTTGTAGTGGAGCCCCTTCTACGGTGTCCAGCTGTGGAGTTTGGACAATGTTTATTTTTGCACATGCGAGCAAACAGGGTTAGGATTACCTCTGATTTTGACACAAAAGACCCATTTTTAATTTTTGAAAGACAAACTCTCCTAAAGCCGCTTATTTGTGCAATATTTGACCAAAGTGGTCATTTTTGCAAAAATGGCCCCTTCCTACTTTGAGTAAAGTTTTGAGGCCAAACAAGGTACTTTTCGGAAAAAGTGACAGACAAATTCGTTCTTTAACGAAAATAACCCTTCGACAATGTAATATGTTCTAAGGCTATTTTGACAAGAACGGTGTAAGACTTTAACCGAAGCTTGGTCGGTTTTATTTTGACTGCCTGACATTTTTTGTTTGTTTTTCGAAAAGTGGGGTTGGCACCGATGAGGCTTGCCTACGTATCTCATATCCGATGAGAATCAGACCCACGTTGTTCGGTCAGTTTTGACATAAATAAAGGAAAAAATGAATTGACTTATTTGGAAATTTTCTTCTCAATTTGGCTCCTTTACAATTATTTTGAAATTCGTTTTCTCCTCATTTCAATTATTTTGAAAATCCTTTTCTCCCTTCTTTTTCCGGAAAACATTGACAGAGTTCCGAGGTATTTTTCAAATATCAGGTTTTCCAAAATCGGATAAATTTCTATCCTACCTCACTCTTGGTTTTTCTGTTATTTTTCTTTCTTTCTTTAGCCGGTCAACAAACAAACCGCGACATATAATGCACATATAGCGAGTATGATGCATCAGGATGGTCCTTTTTGTTTCGGGTACACCTGTCCTAGACGGACCCAACCCCTGTGTTGAGTCCCCTAAGTCAAAATGCACGTGATGCAGGTAATCATTCCTACTAGGGATCCGGCATGAGGTTTTGTCATTCTAGGGTTAAACCTGGGGCTTTGTTCTAGACCTTGGCTACCCGAGCGGACAACTCGAGTCGGGGTGGGAGCGACGTACCGGTAGCACGAACGGCTATCCGGCCTAGTGGCTACTCCATCCCCGTATTTCTTACTTGGTATGACCTCTAACAAAAAGGCGGGCCACGCAAACGTGTGCACCAATTCTAGAAGACTTGGAAGGGAGGCGTAAGAAGGCAATTTAAATACAACTCAAATAAATATCAAAGCAGTAAATAAATTACATTTAGGACATTTGAACGCACAAAATACAATAATATCACAATTTATCAAAGCCAAGTAAAATCACATTAAAAGCTCGAATTCTTGAACCCTGAACCAGAGATTCTGAGTTCTATTCCCCAGCAGAGTCGCCAGAGCTGTCACACCTCCTTTTTCACCCGGTAAGGGTAATAAGGGAGTTTTTCCACTTTAAGTGACATTATTCGATTTTTTGGGATTTATTTTATTCAGAGTCGCCACCCAGATTATTTACGGTGTTCCGGGACACCATTTATTTATTAAAAATCCCAAAACCGAGGAATTTTGACTCTGTTCTAAATTGTCTGCGAACCAGAAATCCGGGTAAAGATTCTGTTAACCCGGGAGAAGGTGTTAGACATTCCTGAGTTCCGTGGTTCTAGAACGGTCGCTTAATGATTAAACTTGACCTAAATTATTTAATTACTGATTTTAGCACCTAAATGCATTTTTATACTTTTTACCGCTTTTATTATTCTTTTTTATTTAAAGAGTTATCTTAAGACGGGTCACGTATGCGTAAACCCGTAGAGTTTAAAGTGTGTCTAAAATCATGTCACGCGGGCGTGTACACAATTCTCGACACTGAACTCATTTAATAAGATGAATAAAGTGCGCAAGCGCGTATTTTTGTTTTGTTGTAAAAAAGGAACCAAAATCACGTCACGCGGGCGTGTACGCAATCCCGATAATTTTAAAAAATTCGTTCCTAAAAATGTCTCTACGAGTGTTTATTTTAGTCTTTATTTGTGTTACGTAAACGTATACACAATTTGAGAAAAGGTACATTTTAGTATTTTCATTCAAAGTTACGTATAACGTATACTTCGATTTTTATTTTTTCTAAGTTCAAGGCATTCAATATCTAACTTATGGAAGGTATTTGAAGTTCGCTATATCTAAGGTCGAAATTCTAAATCAAGTTATGAGGTCGGGCTATGGCCGAATTTAGCCCCGAATTAATCACCTTAGGCCATCCTAGTTTTGGCTACTTGTCAATGAGCTGAAACTGTGTGATTTTATAAAAGAAAACATGTCCATACATAAGGTATATAAGAAAATCTACCAAATTACTTATCATTAGCTACTTAAAAATCAAATGAACATATCTAGCTACCATATTAACAGTTTTGTTAATTGCTAAGTTCGTGCTATTAAACTTCCCATGCGTCGAATCTCATCTAGTAGCATTTGTACATCTATTGTCGTTATCAATCCAGAAAATTCAAAGGTGCAATATGACTCGAAGAGTTTTGCATTACAGATTTCTATTCTTAGTTCGAGAAACACTGAATCTGAAGCTTTCACTTTTCAGAATTTTAAACGAATGTTTACAATGAGGCCGATTTTGACACAAATTCATACAGAAAGCCTTTGAGTCGCAGAATCTATAGCTATTCATTTGATAATATAAAAATAGAGAAATTTTCTTTGGTAAAGATCTTTTGGATCATACCTCAACAATTACAATAATCACTAACTAAAAAGCTGGCCCAACAGTATATAAAAACTGAATAATGAGTTTGAGTCCAGTCCCTATTACAAATACAAATAAGGATAAAAATACATTTTTTGTGTTTCTGAATATAAGTTTCTAACAAAATAAAAATGAGGTAAGAAAAAGAAACTAAGGGTTGTTGCTCCTGTGCAAGCTTTAGCAGTCTTCGAAGGTTTTGAAATCTGTATTTCTACATCTGTTTTATTAATCACCAGACGAATAACTACAAATAAATGTTCTAGGCACGTTTTAAGACAAATATGACCATTATAGGGTCAGACTTAATCCTAACCATGCGATTCTATCAATTCTAAAGGAACATAACCTACTTTTGTGCATTCTTCTTGGAATGAATCTGACCATAAAAGAGGTCATATTCAACTCCAAAGATGCGAACCCGTCAAACCTTTAACATCCAATTTGCAACAGATTATAGCCAAAGTTCATACAGTGACTTGACTACTCTTAGGCATTTCTTAAGGAATAAATATGATCATTTATGGGTTCAGATTCCTACCTTAATACTCTCTTGCAATGATAATCTAACTACTATATAACTATTTATGCATCATTATGGGGTGAATCTGAC
Organism: Nicotiana undulata; assembly: GCA_005239495.1. Lineage (NCBI taxonomy): Eukaryota > Viridiplantae > Streptophyta > Magnoliopsida > Solanales > Solanaceae > Nicotiana > Nicotiana undulata. The sequence continues at coordinate 23,216 of ML287197.1, forward strand.
CATGAATTGGGTCAGATTTTAATCCCATTGTGCCAACACTAACATAAGCCTAAAACTATACAGAGACTTGCTTATTGAGTCTCTTCAGTGACTAAAGTAACACAAACAAGAGCATATTTATGCATTCCTATGGAAAGAACCTGACCATAGAGAATGTTAGGTTCAAAATACAGCAATGCTAACAAACTAGACTCCAACATTTAAGTTTTATATTTGAAATTTAAAACTCCTAAACAAATTTCAGCAAACATATTTCAGATCAGACTTTACACACAGATCTCTAACAAAGATACTCTATACTAAAGCAGCTAAGGAAAGAACTTAAATAAAACTAACAAGCTTATACATCACAACATGGAATTCAGATCTTTAAGAGGGTTTATTCATAGATGAAAAAATTACATACCTTTAAGAGAAAAGAATACCAAGTAAAGTCTGGACCAAATAAATGTCCTGAAGTAGATGAGAATCAACAGAGAAAAGAGGAATCAACAACAAGTAAAAACATACCCCAGCAACCCAAATCGAGTGAGAATCCTTAGACTTCTTTGATGAAAAATCAGAGTACCAGGGAAGACCAAAGAAAACTAATAGCCAAAGCAGTATCTTGATGAGTTGTTTTCTTTTTTTGGAAGCTATTCCATCTTTCTTTTTCATTTTTTCCCAATGTTTTTCAACAGTTAAGTATATATGTAAAAAGGGTAAAAAGCAGATGAAGAACAAGCATGTTTTCGTGTGAATAGTAATTTTCAGTCTGTAAAAGGTAATTTTTAGTCTGTCAAAAGCTAATTTCAGTGTGTAAAAAAAAGGTCCTTAATAATTTAAAGGGAGGGTCTATTTATAGGAGGCTTGGAATGGGATATGCTTTGGCATATTCCCTATCCAAAATTAGCTGAAATCGTACATAGGGCAGCTGTCACCCTTATCCTTTGGGACAACTACCCTTATTCTGGAAATTTCCAGCCTATGAAATGACCTTAACACCCTAAAAAAAACTGATTTATCAAATCTAAAAGGTTCTTGGGTTGTTACACCCAAGATTCCTTCATCTAGGATTCCTAATATACCCCTTGAAGTCCCTGAAATTACCATTAGGTAACCAGGGTTAACTTGCTTGGGTTATTATTAGCCCTAGTTAATTAATCCTAGTTAGCTCACTTTAGTCAACTAAGACTAATAGGTATTATTAGCTTAATCCTAGTTTAATTGATTTAATTAAGATTAATCAATTTAATTCCTTAAACTTAGGTTAGTTGACTTACTTCAATCAAGTAGACCTAGTTAATTATTTTTAATTAGGATCTAGGACTTGACTGATTATTTGAGAGGTTATTAACCAAGGTTAACCTATTAAACAAATATCTTTTATAAGGTTACCATTAATTAGGTTAAACTTGATTTAATTCATGACTATACATTGGTTCGGAATTAACTAGTTTCCTAATTAATTGGGCAATTATTTAACTAACCTAATTACAACATGCTCAAACCAACAAAGATGATCATGCTTAAAGGAAAATAGTAAATCCTAACAAATACATACTCACTATCATGAATAAGAACAATAATCTAATCAGACAGGCAAGGAACTGTGCATACAGTTAATAAACCGAATTATGCCGATAATCACGATTGTCAAGAAACCCTTATTACTAATTAACATGATTATCATGAAATAAGTTTTGAGTCTGAACTTAATTAAGCAGAAAAAAATGAGAATATGCAGGGGTAAACAATGGAAGAGAATCTAAACAAAATCACAAGAGAAATCCAACTAACGAACAAGTTAATCACAGAGAATCATGTTGTCATAATTCGGAGAAACAAGAAAATAGATTTCAATCAACAGTTTTCAGATTTAAATAATTGGGGCCAAATTCTAACCTAGGTAACCAATTCTTAACAAATATCAGGAAGAGAGTAAGCACCTGGTTAAATGAGAACATCTTGACCGAATTCCGGCGACTGGCCGGAGTTTGGCCGGACTCCGGTGGGTTTGAAAATGACTTCAACCCACATGAATCAATAGCTCTCATCAAGAGCTATTGACTCATGTAGGTTTGAGTCATTAATTATTTTTGAATTGGCCGGATATGGGGTTTTAGGGTTTCAGATTTTTTAGATCTGAAATTGGGGATTCTTGGGTGCGATTTTAAGAAAACCAACAGTAGGGTGTGGTTGAGGGTAAAGAGAGGATGGTCTGGGTGAAATTTGGTCCGGATTGGTGGAGCTCCGCCGCCAAAGGTGATTTCCGTCCGGCAGAGGACAGCGGAGGGACGGTGGAGCTATGGTGGGAGACGGCGGAGACCGGCGGGGTGAGGGAGAGAGGATATAGACGGAGGGGAAGGGGGGGGGGGGGTTTAGGAACAATTATATAGTTAGGGATTAATTAGTTCCTAGCCGTTGGATCTGGGGAGATCAACGGCTGGGATTGGTTTAATTGGTTAAACGAGGTCGTTTTTGGAAGCTAAGGGGTCAGGCCGGGTCAGGGGATTGGGCTGGGTCGTTGGTGAGGCAGTTTGGGCCTGGGCAATTCTAGCCTAGGTCCATTTTAATTCATTTTTAATCAAAAATCCACTTTAATTAATAAAATTATCCTAAAATTTAAATTAAATGTAATAATTAGTTCAAATCCTAGTCCTTGTTCAATTATAAACTAATTAATATCACTTAATTTACTCCTAATCAATTAAAAGACAAATTTCACATTTTTTGTTAAAAAGAAACAACGAAATTATCATTAACCTTACTTTACATCAAACGATTATATTTATTTAAATGGTAACTAAGGTTATGCGCCTAATTATGCTTTTTTAAATTATTTATAGATTTAAAGGACGAATTATGGCTGGATAATGTAAAATAAATTCACAAATAGTACTAAAATTCAACGGAAATTTTAAAAACCAATTAATTTATTGAGTTTTTTATAGGATTATATGGTAGGTAAAAATCACGTGCTCACAAGGAGAACGTCACCGCTTACCATATAAAGCCTCACACAGCTCCATCTGAATGCTATACTGATAGTTGTAGTTGTACGTTGACTCTCCCAATGGTAGAAACTGGTCTCGTTAGCCTCCGAGATCAATAATACATGCCCCCAACATATCCTTAAGGGTCTGGATATATAGTCCGTTCAGACTAAAAATAGTTGGCTGATATATGATAATATATAATTCATGTATAATATGTATAATTATACTATATTAAAAGCATGAAGGTCCTTAGTGAAATGTTGTTCGCCTTTTTACCCTTCAAAATCAGTTTTACATTAGATAAAATTATCATTTAAATTGCTTTCCTCATATTTAGGACCTTAAAATTAAGATTTTTTTTTTACTAAATCAAAACTTATTTGAATTAGATAAGAAGTCCCTAACATTTCCTAATTTTATGATCTTTTCAATTAATAAAAGAATAATAGCATTATATTTATTTATGGTAAACTTCTTCGTATGCACAAAGTACACATTAGGTTTGTCTACTTTTTCTTTTTTGCTTAAATATAATTAATCTTTAGAATTATATTAGAATACATTTATTAGTGGTAAATATTTAACAATTATGAGAAGTAAATATATCAACAGAAATATACATTCCATATTAGATATAATGACGACTGCCATTAATAATTTATATGTTGGATATTTCAATTGATTTTATAAATATTCAATGAACTAATATCTTATATTGTGTATAATTTTAGCATCTTAATAAAAAAATAGAGAAATTTTCCTTAGGGAAATGATACTTATAGCCGCTCTCAAAATAATGACCAAAAAATATATTTTTTGTATTTATATACATTCTGTATGTTATATACAAGAATTATACAAATTTTATATACATTTCCAGCTACCAAATGTAAATAGTTTCTAGCGCGGGTTAAAAGTGATAATACCCCCTTTTCTTACTCTTAATTATATAAATATAACATTTATCTCGATGCCAATTGTTATTATACATAATTCATTTTTATTTTTAATTTTTACATATTTTATTAATAGATAAAAAGGCGCGTGCAACACAAGTATACTAAAACTAGTTATATGTAATATTGGATTGAAAAAAATAAACAGTAAATGCTACCGGCTATTTGTGTAAAAAGCGCAGGACTCGTAGCCGGCTAAAAAAGTTGACATCCCACCCAATTATCTCTGTCCCTGTGGTGTATGGGCTCAATTTAGAAGTGAGCGGCGGCCCATTAACAGCTCGTTTTCCTCATATTCAAAATCCACCATAACAGATAAGCTCTGAGCATTCACTCGCACTGCACATCTCTTTCTTTCTCTATGCCTTCAAGCAGGTATTTAATCCTTCTTTCTGTTTCGAATTTCGATCTTTTCCTTACTTTTTGTTTTGAAAAATATATTTCGCCTTTGTGTTTTCGCGGATGTAGGGCTCTTTTTTTTTTTTTTTTTTTTTTTTTTTTTTTTTAAAGCATAAATGGGTGCATTTTTATTATTCAATTTTATGGTCTTCGCCTTTACAACAATTTGTCGGCTTCGACAAAGTAATAATCTTGTAACACTGGAATATAGGGGGTTTAAATTTGAAAAATTGATAGTTGCGAAAGTAAGGTTGTTGAATCTGTCATTTCGGAGCATCTATGAGGTTAAATTTAAGTTTATTCTAAATTTTGAATAAGAAAAGTTTAGATTTTGAAAAATTCAATTAGTTTAGATTCAATTGCTTCTTGTTGGTTTTGTACATCCTAATGTAATGTCCAAACCATTCAGTTATTTCAAGCTTAACATTTGGAATACCCTTTACCTCACAGAATAGATTGAGTGTTTCCGTCCTTATTTTGTTATTGAAGTCTTTCTGGCTTGAACTCTTGAAGGCCTAGGACAATTTCACCTTTTTTTTTTCCCTTTCTTTTTGGTTACCAAGTATAGTAGGGGCAATTTGAATGTAAAGCCAATTTGAATGGGTACAAAATAACTGTAGTTTATAGTATTTGAGACCACGAGACGCATGACTAGTGGTGGCAAAATTGATATGAAAAAGAAATAGTTATCTATTCATATTATCCATTAAAAAATGGGTTGGATAATGAATTTCTTAAAAATGGGTCAAATATGGATAAGATCCATATTATCTACTTAGAAAATGGATAGCCAATGGATTTAACTTTTACATTTATAAAGACTCAAATTGGGGGTTCCTCAAGTTTGGGTAACTAGTAATTTCCCAAAAGTGATCATATTAAGAAGTCATAGATGGATATCCGCTGGTTAACTTATTTTCTATCCGTATTAAATATGGGTCGGGTCGTATAATTTATTTGTTTATGCATTACCCGTTTTCAACTTGCCCATATCCGACCTGACCTGCCCGTTTGCCTCCCTGACGCATTACTAATGGTTTGTGTTGGCCATAAATTCATAAAGTTGTACTACAGGGTTACACAGGCAGGAAAGTATTTCTCTCCATGCATAAAGACAAATTTCTACTGAATTGGGGACTTGCCATATTATTTACTAATTATTGATGGTAGAACACTTCCAGTTTGTGCGTCTGATATTCAATCAGTTGTATATGCATTTGCTTCGTTTAGGCTACATTTGGTTTTGATACTTCTCCGCAGAGTTTATGGAGGTCCTTCCATTTTTCGTCCTTTGGTCTTTAACCCTCATTCCCTGTGGTGCTGTCGGCTTTTCTTCTTTGTAGAACATCTCTAAGGGATTGAATATGATCCTAAATGGATGCTCCTTAAGTATCTCCAAGTCCTATGGATCTGCATCATCAAGGCTGCCTTCCAAGGTTGTAACCTCATGTGTTAGACATTCACCAGCACCTCACCGGTACTATCCGACATCCTGCTCCAAAGGTGTGTATGGATTCTTTGTGCTGATCCTTTTGCATTTCATTGTTTCAGTATGTATTTCTGATTTATAATAAATGCGTTATTGAAATGGTGCTCGATGTTGCATCATATGCAATAACTGCAACAGAACTAGATAGATACTTTGTCCCTTAATAAGCGGGCGAATTCAGCATGCTATTGTTCTTTAGCTTGAGAAAGCTGAATTTTTCCAAAGAATAGATCTGATTTTATGTCGGTTCTGCTTAGCTCGTTTGTTTCTAGTTAATGAAGGCTTCAATCATCAGAATCTCCTCCCATTAAGTGCATTTGTTATTTTCCTTTTACAACCACTTTTTTCTCTTAATTGGTTTGATTCATTAAGATCTTGCATATAATCTTAAAGTCATTTTTTAATAAGGTAAAAGTGTATTAAAAGGTACCAAGATGGTATAAAAAGATACAAAAAACATCCCATCATCCACCTTCTAGCCTATCCCTCCTAGCATGTCCAAGAAATCCACATACTGATCCAGATTTCCTAAGGGGCTACATTACACCAATAATACAGATTATGAAGACATTTATTCTTAGTTCTAATAATGTGATTTCTAAGCCCTTCAAAACAAGCTTTGTTACACTACCACCGCAGGACCACCCAGTGTTTTGGAGAGCGAGAAGGGGAAAAAAGTGAGGAGGCTTCGGTGTGAAGCGAGAAGCGTGCTTTTTTTATGAAGCGCAATTTAATACATAAATAAAAAAAAATTAAATAGGTATAGATAAATGGCCAAGAACTCAATAAAAATAACATATTAAGCAAGTGTTTCAATTCTTAAATTAAGAAGTAAATGATAGATACTAAAACTAGATAGTCAATATTCATCAAAAGTCATAACATATTAAGCAAATACAAACCAAATCACAAAAGGAGCAACATCCTATTTTTCAACAAGATCTCCAAACTCTTGAAGTGTCATCATGTTCGAGTTATTATATTGATCATCATCTTCTTCATCGGAGGCTTCATCAATTAGGGGTCTACTTGAACTTGTAGCTACACTTTCTTTGCTCCTTAAAGTACTTCCCCTAAAAGCATAAATATTCTCCTCAACTCCACTTGCCGAGTTGCCGTAGCAACATGACCAAAAGTGAGATCTTCTCCTTCGTATACTTTTCATGATTTTGAGGGGCTCCGGTTAACCATTCATTTGCTTCATCAATGTTCTCCAACAAAATTGTATCAATGATATTGCGGGCTTTGTGATGACGAGCCAATGTTCTATTATATTTAACGAACACGAGATCATTGAGTTTCTTTAGCTCAAGCCTATCCCTTTTCTTAGTATGAATCTGCACATAAGTTGTAGAAAGTAATTAAGAGGAGTACTTGGGATAATTGAGATACACATTAATTTAGTAATAATGTAATATAACTTCTCACGTGTTCATAAAGACTCCAATTTCTCTCGCATCCGGATGAGCTACAAGTTAAACTTTGAACTCGAATAGCAAATTGTTACAAGTTTGGAACTTCATAACCAAATTGCATCCACCATTCAACGGTAGAAGTATTATTTTAGAAGTTAATAGCTTAAAATTTAAAGCTCCAGAAAGTGAAAACAATTGAAACAACTTGCTCACTTGGTGCCAATTTGGTTCTGGCTCTAATGGCCGAAGCTAATCCAAGTATTCCATCGGCTTGCATATATATACCAAGCTCTTCCCCTATTTTGTCTTGCATCGCTTCATCTGGCACCAACCTCGCAACACATGCATGATACCCCCTCCACACTTCTTTATATAAAGTCTTATTCTCATTATTTGTATAAAAGAACCCGGGGTTCAAAATATGCCCTATTGCATTCAAAGGTTGATGAAGCTGAACCGCCCACCTTTCATCAATGATTTCAAAAAACTTTCCCATATTTCCTCCTATCATGATCAGATGCCTTCTCAATAGCTTTTTTGGCCCTATCCATGGCTTCATAAATGTATCCCATTGGTGGTTTTATCTCCTCATCCACCAAACGAAGTACAGTAACCAAAGGATCTCCTCATCCATTCAGTTGACATGAACAAGGTTCACAAGTTTTTCTTTTGCAAGTAAAAACTATGCAAAGTCATGATAGCTATTGCGAATCTTGTCTTAATCGGTTTCACCAAATTTCTTTGGTTTGTGTACTCCTCACTATATTCAACAACGACGGCCTTTGACTAATGTAAAAATGTATCTTGACCGCCTTAGCAAAAACTATAGGAATTCAAATTTCATAGTTAATAAGTATAATCAATTAACATGAAGGTTAAAATAGAAAATTAAAACTACTTGTTCATTTGTAAAATATGGGGCTGACTTGAAAATGTCACCAAACGTCAAGTTGATACAATGTGCATCACAAGGAGTCCAAAAAACATTCGGGAACACTGCCTTCAACATGTCACCCGCTTTTTTATTCTCACTTGCGTTATTGGTAACAACTTTCAATATTGTCTTCTAAAACAAGTTGTACATTTTATTGGAATCGGTTGAAAAGTCACTAGCATCATAAGATTCAAGAAACACACTACCTCTCGGAGAATTCACCAAAACATCAATGACCATTTTCCCATTTTTTGCTATCTATTTATTCGTAATGGAACATCCATAAGTTTTCCATTGCACCTTATGCTCCTTGACAGTCTTGTTTATCTTCTCCACCTCCTTTTTAGACGAGGAGCTCTTACTTCACAACAGGTAGGGGGTTTCATTCCTGGGCAATATTGGCCTACGGCCTCAATGAATATATCAAAACTATCGGTGCAATTGACACAATTGAAAGGGAGCCCCGCATCATACATCCACGTAGCAAAAGCATCTACAACGCGCTCCCTTAAACTCTACCCAAAAGAATTTAAATCAACAGCTTCACCTTTTCTCTTTTCATTTTGTTTTTGCGAGAAATAAAGATTAAGATGACCTTTCACATTGCTACCGGTGGATAATCCACTTCCACTTGTTGAATTCTTTCTTTGAGAGTTTGAGGGAGGCGGTCCTATTGATATATCCTTGAGCAAAGAAAAAAGTCACTCGAAGCTCCTCTCCTTAGAGTCAAGTGGCTTTGCTTCAAAGTCATCCTCATCCATTTGATTGTCTTCATCAACAAGATTAATCATAGATGCTCTGTGACTCATTTTTTACTCATTTTTTTTGCAACATACTCTCACATTTCTTTCTTAACAGAATCCGGAACACTTGGACATACTTTGAAATCTCTAAAACCCCCAATTAGATGTTTCTTGTGACGATGTATTCCACTGTTATATATATTTTGACAAAAGATACATTGCACTATTATGCTACTGTCAATTACAACTACATACGCCCAAATTGGATCTTTTTTTTGGCTTGATGCCACGGAATAATAAGATTGAATTTACTACAATGAACAAGCCAAAAAAAAAAAAAAAGAACGAACGGTTAAAACATGGCATAACATGAACAACAGAAAAATAGAGCAGAAGCATAGTGAACAACATAAATTTAAAAAAAAAACGGAGCACAAGCATAAATAAGAAAAGGGAGAATTTCATCCCTTGTCACTTTGCCCAACAACCCATTAGAAAATGTCCCACGTTGAAGCCCTTATCCAGTGTAGCCCAAGTTGTACATAACTTAAAAATTATTTTTCACCAGTTAGCCCCACCCCTTTTTTCGTCGTTCCCCTTTTTTCTTCGTTTTTCTTCCTCTTCCTTCATTCCCCTTTTTTCTTCGTTCTTCTTCCTCTTCCCGTATCAGGCTTTGCACCACAAAACTTCTCTACTATTGTTATTCTCCTTCAATTCTTTTCCGAATTACAATGGTTAACTAAGGAGATGAGATTTTAGGTTTCTCGAGTCTGTTTTTGTGTTTTGTTGTTGTGATAGGTATGTATAAACCCGAAGATATATAAATAAATAAAACAATTCAGAGAAGTATTGGTTATAAAAGAAGAATGCGTGTTAACCGAGTGTCTCGATCAATGGTTACACTAAAAATGGGAACTGATTTTTGTGTATCTAAAACCAATTTTCGAAAGTTTCCACAAAGTGTTGATATTGGCAGCAACAATATCAAAAGGCATACATCTGATGAGCATGCCTTATTGATATTTGGCTATACATTTGCAAACTTGTAACTGGGCTAAAAAGGTGCAAGGTCAACTTATGGAGTGCATTATTCTGTAATTTTCTCATTAGAAAATATGGCTGAACATAGAAATAAGAACTAGAAAAATAGAAAAGAAGAAGAGAAAAGAGGAGAGGAGTCGAACAGTGAACAACAGAAATAAAAAATAAAAACAAAGCACAAGCATAAATTAGAAAACAGGGCAGAACAGAGAAATAAGGACGGAAAAAAATAGAAAAGAGGAGAGGAGTCGAACAGTGAACAGTGAAGCGGAGAAAATCAGAAGAGGAAGAGAAGAGAAGAAAGAACTGAAGGAGAAGAAGATAAACTTACCTGAAGAGCACAAGAGGAGTCGAAGGTTTCGGTCGTCGCTCGCTTTGCTTCTTGCTTTGCAGCAGAGAAGCAGATGTGTTTGGAGGAAATGTGTGTAGTGTATTTGCAATTTTTTTTTAAAAACCCTAGGCAGCGACTGGACCTCGCTTAAGTAGCTTTTCTCACTTTTTAGGGTGAAGCGTGCGCTTACTTACAGATGTCGCGCTTTAGGGCAGAAAGGCGCAGACCCCCTCGCCTCACGTCGCTTTAAGCGAGAAGCGCACGCTTTTAATACACCCGATCACCACAATCACCAACCTTCACCACATATTCACAACTGCCAACCGCCACTAGTAACAACCTTTACTGCTTTCCACCATCTCAACCACACATCTACCACCTGCCACCACTGCAAAACTACCATGATCAGCCATCTGTACCAACCACAATCACCCCTACCACCACTTCACAATCATCACTATTGATACCATCACCGTGAGCTTTTAGAATGTTCTTATCAAACAAATAATTTTTACAATAACTTGTAAGTTAAGATATTTTTTGTAATACTTTGTGGATATAATGTTTAGTTATAAATTTACTATTTCAAAATAAATTATTATTTTATTTGTTAGCATTTGTAATGTGATAAATTATACACATTTAGATACTGAGTAATAGAGTGTTTTAATTATCTAGTGTTCAGATTTAGATACAACATCTTAATAATAAGAATCAGATTGAAGCATCTTAATCCTAAAAAACAAACAAAACGGGGCCTTAAAATCTCTCATATGCTTCAAGTACCCGGGGCTAGAAATAAGCCATGTGATTTCAACAATGTCAGCTTACTACGACTTTCAAATGACAAATCACAGCCAACTAGAAATGTCTCCTTGTCATTTTATTTTATCCACCTATATATTTTCCAAGCGACCAAATATCTCACCACCAGTTATGCTAGGACTTACCCCATCATTCCTCTATTTCTTTCTCTTTCCACTTTTATCCCACCAACTTGTCTTGATTTTAAAAATTGTGGCAAAACTGGGTCTATTCTAGGGCCTTCTTTTTAGGGTTTAAGAGCTGAGAATAATATTTGAGCTTGTGATATAACATCTTTAAATATGTAGCCTGTGACTGCATGTTAGAGGACTTAATTTGTCCTTGAGCTGCTCATAAGCAGTGTTATTAATAGCGAAAAGCGCAAAAAAGCTCTAAGGTATGTTGGAGCTTTAAGCGCAAAGCGCAAATAAAGCGTGGGCTTTAATGAAGAAAGGCGCAAATGGAGAAAAACTACAAATATGTATGTGTAGTCCAAGACTAATATCAATAAGTATGAATACCATATATATGGACAAAGAAATTGAAGAAAATTTACGATAAAGTGAAACATCAATTGTTTAGTGTCGCGTCTTCCGGATTACGCTCGTTAGCAAGGAAAAGTATGTCTTAGAGCGTTAATGACAACACTGAATCGCCCGTTAAGTGAGGCTAAGCGCTAAACATGTTTTGAGCCTTGCTTCAGGGCTTAAGTGCGCTTTAGGCGCGCCTTTGATAACACTGTTCATAAGCTCTTAAAATGCATGTAAGCAAGTGGATTTAGCTGTGGTGATGTGGTGTTATATTCTTAAATGGTATTCTTGTTTTCTCCGTCTTGAAGGAGAAATATGTTGTTCTTTTTTTCCTAAAAGACTTAAAACTAAAAAGTGAAATGGCTCGATCCGTTTTTGATGGTGTAGTTTATTAGAGATGTGTATCCTTCCATTCCCTTTTTTTACTGTTCTCATGCACTTCAAACAGACAAAGGTGCAAAGCTTGAATACTGCAAAAACTAAAAAGAATAGGGGACAAAGGGTTTATGGTAAGTCAAATGTTGTTCTTTAGCATTCCTGTGTTATAAGAAGCATGATAAAGAGAACAAAGCAGTCCAGATACATCAGCATTAAATCTCAGCTCTACAAGCTCATAGTATTATTATTTTTTTGTAGTTGAAATAATTTGAAGCTAGTTAACCTTTTAAAGTTGAGTTGTCATTGCAGGATTCAGCTTCCTTAATCTTTCTTCTGCATCATCACCTCTTTTCGGTGGTGAATATGGTGGCCTTTTGCATGCTATACCCCAATTACCAAGGCGAAGCCAATATTCCCTTGCCCCTAGAGCATCAAAAGATGTCCCATATAGTTACAGATTCCCTGCGATGACCACAAAGCCAAGGTGGTGGTGGAGAACCTTAGCATGCCTCCCTTATTTGATGCCTCTTCACGAGACTTGGATGTATGCTGAGACGGCATATCATCTCCACCCCTTTTTGGAAGATCTTGAGTTTCTGACATACCCTTTCCTGGGAGCAATTGGGAGATTACCAAGCTGGTTTCTAATGGCATACTTCTTTGTTGCTTATCTTGGTGTAGTGAGGAGAAAGGAATGGCCTCATTTCTTTAGGTTCCATGTGGTGATGGGGATGCTTCTTGAGATTGCCCTGCAGGTTATTGGGACTATAAGCCGTTGGATGCCACTTGCTGTGTACTGGGGCAAAGTTGGCATGCATTTTTGGACTGCCGTCGCATTTGCCTATCTGTTCACAGTTTTAGAGTGCGTAAGATGCGCCCTCGCTGGGATGTATGCAGACATTCCATTTGTCTGTGATGCAGCTTATATTCAAATTCCTTATGATTAATGACTGCCAACATATGTTTCTTGTGCCTTTTAGAAAGAACATTGAGGCTGGATAGAACTGAAAATGATCACTGTCTCTTTTGGATTTTAAAACTTAATTTTTGATATAGTGGACCTGTAAAACTAAATTTATGCCAGTGTTGTTCTTTCCCCTTCCATTCCTCAAAGGGATTAAGTTCTCTTTGTCGTCCATTGACCTGTTAATCTCAATTGCATTTATTCCTAGCATTCTAAATCCTTTTTAGCCCCATTTACATTACTCTTTCTTTCTATTTGCCTGCTCTGCGCTGTCTCTTCACTTCTTGTTTTTTTTTTTAAATTACCACCACCATGACATTGCGCCATTGGTGTTGAAGGGTTAGGCTCGACCCCTACCATGTCTATTCACAAGGAACCAATATTACAAAAAGGAGGGGGACATGGACCTAACCCTCCACGATTGAAGAGTCAATCTACAAAAACTGGAAGAGGGAGCCTATAAAACTCTTCCTTAGCAAACTACTAGTAAATGCAACCCGTGCTAAGCACGGGCCCAACGACCCGGACACAAATATTTTATTGCATTGTTCTATTTTAACCAATCAAAAGATTTAAAAGCTTATCGTGATTTAAATTTGTTGCTCGTGAGATATTAAAACGATTTCAGCTTTAAAGTATGCAAGACTTACTTGCTTATTCTTATTTTAGTGATATTTTTTTACTATAAATTACTTTTCAATATTTTTTACTTGAACTTGAATACAAGCTATAAAGTTGTATTTTTTGGGTAATGCACAATTTTTTAAATATTTTTTTCCTGGATAACTTCACTCTCTTCGGCATTTCCATTATAACTTATTAACTTGATGTAGTGTGTATATATGGTTTAGTCGAACAAAACCATGAAACAACCAAACATTTTGTATACAATTTTGCCAGCTAAAATTGGAGTGCTATTAGAGGGGGAAAAAGTAATGTCTATCCCAATCACAGACATTGTATACATCTTATGTATCCTTAAGCTAATCATATTCATACCAGCTACATTTGGATTTATATGCATCATGATAATTTGCCTTTAACTGCAAATGTCTAACGAAGAGCATGAAACAATTTTTGCCTTTTGTGGTGAGCTTAAAAAACTTAAGGACTTTTTTACCCTCACTATTTATTTGCTATTCAGTTTATAATGTACAAGTGAACTTTCAAAATATTAATAATTACATGTAGTTTCATAGATATGTACTGTATACTTCAAAGTTTTATGACTACTATTGATTAATTATGTAGTCTTTTGATGTTCTTTTTGAGAATGATGTTCAAAAAGTAGTTTATTTTGCTATTTATTGTATTTTACTTGGAATGTAAATTATGATAGTATCAAACGTTTTTTGAACTATATTATTTTGCTTCAAGAAACATGGAAAATAATACGTTAGATTTTTTATTTCTAATTTAAAATATAGTATTCATACAAATATACCACAATATTCTAATTTAAATTATAGTATTCAAACCAAAAATAACTTTATTTTTATTTAGTGTGTGTATTTTATTTTACATACAATATTAACATGCTATATATAATCTAGTATACAATGAATAGTTTACTGAATAATTGTTTATTGTATAAAAGACAGAGGTTCTCATAAGAAAGGCTTTGTTTAAAGGAAAATATTTTTTTATTCTTTAATTTTGGTCCAAAGTTTAAACGGATGGAGTGATTTGCTTCGTATAAAATTATAAATCGAAACTTTCCTTTAATTAGGGAGCAAATTTATATGGTAGTTATTGTTCTTTTGACTAAATGGGTATGTAGGGTAGGTATTAGATATAATTTCATAATTGAAGTATACTGTGTTAAAGGGTTTTAAAAGTAGGTATACTGTGTAAAGCTCCCTATTTTTATGAGAGATAATTCTAATACTATATTTTTTATTTTTCGATAAATATAAAATTCTAATTTTATTTTTTAAATTCAAGTAGTATGTTACAAAAAATGAAACAATGTCACATACAGAACTATCTAAATGAAATCAGTGATCCATAAGTATAATAGGAAAATCTTATGACCTTCCTATTATACTTAGATTGTTCAAATAAAATAATTATAATTTTCAATTCTATTAAAGTAAAATACAGCCGAAATATAACTTGAAGAGATTTTTTCCTTTTAAGTTCAGCCAAATCAAACTATCCAAATGACCGCTAAAATAATAAGAAATAAAATAAACAATGACTAAAGTTGAACATAACGTAGCAAAAGTTAAACATGCGTTAATTTGGTCCAAACTTTTGGCCTTTTTAAAAAAAATATGGAGGACGAATTAATTATTTTTCCGAAGTTTCCTTGGACTAAAGAGTTTAGGAATAGTTGTTATATATCTAATTAACAAAACGGTCAATTTTATTGTCAATTAAAATAGATCGGAGGGAGTAATATTTAGGCATGTTATTTTTCGGTGTAAAAACTGGTAGAAGTGTTGTTATGGCTTCAAACTTAATGCTTACCTGTGTAGAAATATATAGTCTGA
The DNA here is from genome assembly GCA_005239495.1 of Nicotiana undulata. Classification (NCBI taxonomy): domain Eukaryota; kingdom Viridiplantae; phylum Streptophyta; class Magnoliopsida; order Solanales; family Solanaceae; genus Nicotiana; species Nicotiana undulata. The sequence goes on from ML287197.1 coordinate 38,673, forward strand.
TGTAAAATATTTGTGGGCTCCACGGTTAGATGAGTGGATGTTTCATAAAGGTTAAATGAAAATTAAAGCTGGACCCACACTTTGTAGTAAAGATGGGAGGGCAAATTGGTGAAGTCACATAAAAAATGTATGACAATGCTCTATTTGAGGAAGTTACCTGAGTGCCCTTACAATGCCAGGCAGGAACAAGACTTACATGTCCTTCAACTGCGTGAGTAATCTTTTATTCATTGGGTGAAATTATGCCCTTGATTCGAAATTAATCATAGTACTATTTTCTTCAGAGATGGTAAAATCAACCATCTTTTAGTAACGTGTTTAATTCGTCCAAGTCTAAATAGATTGAGTTATAACGCTTGTTGTCTTAATCTTGAACTCGAGGTCATCCATCCAACTATTGGGTCAAAACAGAGTTAAAATAATGTAATCCGACGATCAAAATGCAACTCTCACCCAAACTTACAAAATCAAATTTAGAGATTGTGAATTATGTAAATCTAGAAGAACTTAAGTTAAAAGTTTAAGAAAAGTATATTAGTTTTTACCGTCTTATTAAAAAGCAAAATAAAAGGGGGAAGATTGGGTGAAATTCAAAAATAGCCAGATTTACAAGTAATCATTCAAAAATAGTCATAGTTTTAAAAGTAATCGAAATTTAGTCATTTTTCATGTAAAGATAAATCTGAACGAAAATACTGTTCAAAATCGGGAAAATAGTCAAGCATAATATGTTGGAAGTCATACACATGTGCACCGATCTCCACTATATTATGCCGGAACTTTTCGTGTTGCGGCAAAATAGTGGCTATTTTTCAATGACTTTACAAACGCTGGCTATTTTTGAATGACCAATCCAAAAACTGGCTAGCCCGTACTTTTTTTGTGGGAAGAATGGTTCTTATTAGGTGGTTTGGATTATGCTCCATTATCGAAGTAGAAATGGCATGGGGTAGCCACTATTTAAGGTGATATTTATTTTTTATCCAGCAATTCTAATGTTGAGCAAAAATAGCCACTACTCTATTAAAATTAATATGAGAAGACATTTTTACCCTTTCTTCCATTCGTTTTGTTCCCAAACCCTCGTTTCTCTGTCAAGTTCGATACCCACTCATTTTTTATTTTCTGCAATATTTTTGCATAATATTCTGTACTGAGACTTCAACTTTTCTAATCCAAATTCTGCTCATTAATATTAGGCAGTATAAAATAGCTCGACTTTACTCTAGGTATTCACTTTTATAAGTATGTAAAATATGATTGATTTTTTCAGAATATTTAAACTTTAGGCTGAATAAGGAAAACTTCATACCATCGCTTCTCCTCCTTCTTCTTCTTAGTAACTGTTTGTGCCGTGAAAGGAAGGAAAAAGGGAAAGATACTTCATCCTGGAAATATTTTGCACAATATTCTGCAAAAATGTGCAAGGTCACAGCAGAATGTGTTAGACCATTTGAACGAGAATTTACCAATTTGAGTTTTCACTTTTTTGACTCTAATTAGAGATATCTAAGTCTCTACGTGTTAACCAAAGATCTTGGAATTATTGGCATGGAAACTAAGATTTCAAAAGTTAAGGACACTTGGTCCAGAACTTAGACTAACAAGCTCAAAAGTTAAGGACAATATGTCCTGAACTTACAGTTACAAGTTCAAAAGTTAAGGACAATAGGTCCTGAAGTTTGAGTTCCAAGTTCAAAAGTTAAGAATAATAGGTCCTTAACTTAGAATTACAAGTTCAAAAGTTAAGGACAATAGGTCCTGAAGTTTGAGTTCCAAGTTCAAAAGTTAAGAATAATAGGTCCTTAACTTAGAATTACAAGTTCAAAAGTTAAGGACACGTGGTCATTAACTTTGAGTTACAAGTTAAAAAGTTAAGGACACTTGGTCCTGAACTTTGACTTACAAGTTCAAAAGTTAAGGCCACTTGGTCCTTAACTTTGAATTCCAAGTTCAAGGGTGGCGTCTAGCAACACTCCTTAACGACCGGATAGCATGCAGTATACAATTTACTCTCAAGAACCCGTAGAAGAAAAATGCAGTAATTCCTTCTATCCTTATAGCTCTGGATCACCCTAGGATACGGTTCAACTGTCAAATCCTAATAGGAGACCAACTATGTGTTCATGTCAAATACAATCGACCATTGAATGACCTAAGAAACTCATTTCTTCTTTCATTTAATTGCCCTGGCCAAGGTCTTAATTTGGTCGTTTATAATTCATGACAACATGGAGCTTAAACTCATTACCAAGAGTTGACAGATTCCATCTTGATCAATCACTAATCCTACAAGTATTTAATCGTACCCAACATCCTTTCAACTATCGCCCAAGGGCCATAGGTGTCTAGTATCAAAGCACAATAAATAACTTGT
>ML287199.1:0-48839 GCA_005239495.1 Nicotiana undulata
TATTGGGTTCTGAGTTAGTCCAGGATGCCTTGGATAAGGTGAAGATCATTCAGGATAGACTTCTTACGGCTCAGTCCAGGAAAAAGATTTATGCAGATCGTAGAGTTCGAGATTTGGCTTTTATGGTAGGAGACCAGGTGTTCCTCCGAGTGTCGCCTATGAAGGGCGTGATGAGATTCGGAAAGAAGGGCAAGTTGAGCCCTAGGTATATTGTCCTATTTGAGATTTTGGACAAGGTAGGAGAGGTGGACTGCAGACTTGCCTTACCACCACATTTATCAGCAGTTCCTCCAGTGCTTCATGTATCCATGCTCCGGAAGTATATTGCGGATCCATCTCATGTTCTTGACTTCAGCGGTGTCCAGTTGGACAAGGACCTGACTTATGAGGAGGAGCCGGTAGCTATATTAGATAGGAAGGTTCACCAGTTGAGGTCGAAGAGTTATCCTTCGCTCCGTGTTCAGTGGAGAGGTCAGCCTGCCGAGGCAGCTATCTGGGAGTCCGAGTCCGATATGAGGAGTCGTTATCCCCATCTTTTTTTAGACTCAGGTACTTTTCTATGTCCGTTCGAGGACGAACGTTTGTTTTAGAGGTGGAGATTTTCATGACCCAAAAGGTCATCCTAAGTAATTCCAGCTAAATTTGTGTTTCGAGGCCCCGAAAGCCTCTGTTAATCTTACCTCGATATGCGTGCGCAGCTCAGGAATGTAGTCGGGAAGCTTCTTTGTGAAAATTTGATAAAAATGGAATTTCTGAATTGAAAAAAGTTGACTTTGGTCAACATTTTTGGTAAACGGACCCGGACCCGTGATTTGATGATCCCGGAGGGTCCGTAGGAAAATATGGGACTTGGGCGTATGCCCGGAATCGAATTCCGAGGTCCCAAGCCCGAGAAATGAATTTTTAAAGAAAATTGTTTTCTGAAAATAATAAAGGATTTTGGTAATGAATAATTATGTGAAAACAATGTTACCGAGCCCGTATTATGGTTCTGGATCCCGTAACAGGTTTAATATATGTTATGTGACTTATCTGTGAAATTTGGTGTAAAACGGACTTTAGATGTTGTGTTTCGGATCAAAATCGGAAAAATTAAGCTTTATGAAGTTTTAAGAAAATTCTATGAGTTTTAAGGTTTAATTCCTTGTTTTTTGACGATATTTTGGGTGATGTAAAAGCTTGAATAAGTCCGTAGGATGATTTGGGAGTCGTGTGTATTCTTGGTTTTAAGCCCGAGGGCTCGGGTGAGTTTCGGGTAGGCATCGGGGTGCTAACATGTTAGAAAAATCTGGTTTTTTTTGTGGTTGTTGCTGGTGTTTCGGGTTTTGCTCTATGCGATCGCGTAGGTCCCTCTGCGATCACATAGAGATAGGAGAAGGGGGAGGTCATTTCCTCTATGCGATCGCATAGCAGCGTTCGCGATCGCATAGAGGTATATGATGTTTGGGCGGGGGCTGGCTAGGTACTCTACGCGATTGCAAGGACTAGTTCGCGATCGCACAGGGTGGGGTCCTTGGGCTATGCGATCGCAATAACTTCTTCGCGATCGCAGTGAGGAAGGATCCCAGACTCTTCTTCGCGATCACATTCTTTCAAGTGCGATCGCAGTGCGTGGGAACCAGACTCTCCGCGATCGCAATCCCATTCCCGCGATCGCGATGCACATTTTTTCCCAGTTATTTAAAAGGCCAAAAACAGAATGTTCATTACGGGAATTCCATATTTTTCACCATCTTCTTCCTCTCCAAGCCCCATTGACGACCTCTAAGCCATTCTACCTCCATAACCACCTGTGAGGCATTTATTGAGTTATTAATTGATGTTTTTCCCCTTGTTGGGTGTTTTGAACTGTCAATTTCCACTATGTTGTACTCCTTGCCATTATATTTGTTATTGTTTGGTGAGGAAGAGTGTAAAGCACGAAGGGTGATACCGTGCCATGATTCATATTGATTATAAGCACGAAGGTTGATTCCGTGCCATGACTTTTATTGATTATAAGCACGAAGGTTAATGTCGTGCCATGATACATTGTACATTGCATTGTGAGGAAGATAGTAAAAGCACGAAGGGTGATGTCGTTCCATGATATTTGATTACATTGCATAGTGAGAAGAGTGTAAAACACGAAGGGTGATGTTGTGCCATGATACTTGATTACATTGCATTCTGAGGAAGAGAGTAAAAGCACGAAGGTTGATGTCGTGCCATTGTTTACATTTCTGGTACTTATACTTGTTTCGTTGGCTATTGTGTTAGATTGCCTCCCTTGCTTACTTCTATCTGTCAATTTGACTGCTTTAATCCACTTGTTACCCGTTACTGCTCCCGTATCCCTTACTTGTCTGCTTATCTCTTGCCTTGTATTATCCCTGTTACCTACTGCAGAATAGGACAGATTATCGTTAATGTCAAGTCTAGCCTCGTCACTACTTCGGCCGAGGTTAGGCTCGGTACTTACTCAGTACATTGGGTCGGTTGTACTGATGCTACACTACACTTTTTAATGTTGTGCAGATCCCGCATCCGGACCCAGTGGACCACATTGAGGGAGTCACCTTCAGTCCACTCAGAGATTCAAGGTATACCGCTGGCGTTCGTGGGCCTTGGTGTCTCTCCTGCATTTGGATTCCTTATTGTCTTACCTTTTTCTCCTAGTTTCAAGACAATTATATATTTCTTTTCAGACTCTGTATTTAGCACTCAGCTTAGATAGTCCGTGAGGTTGTGACACCCCGGTTTTGGGTATGCGACGTTATGTATTTTACTATTTCATTTTGCATTTTGAATTTCTATTACATTTCCGCTTTAAAAGCTATAAATTATGTTGGTTATTTCAGTTCAGATTTGAAGGGTATCAATTTTACTACTGTTGAAAGATGTTAATGTGTAGTATACGTTGGCTTGTCTAGCGGGTTCAACGTTAGATGCAGTCACGGTATGAAAGGTGGGATTTCGGGTCGTGACAGGTGTGATGCGCGATCTCCCTATCATGCCATCTTGGATTGCCATGCAAAGACGGTTACTTTGGCCATGCATGAGTTTCCTAAGCTGGAGTGGAAAGGTTCCTCAGTCAGTTCAGCTAGTAGAGTTATTTCCTTCTTGAAGGCTTGACATATGGTCGAGAAGGGTTGTCTGGCGTATCTTGCTTATGTGCGGGACACCACCGTCGAGTCTCCGACGATTGATTCAGTGCCAGTTGTTCGAGAGTTTGCGGATGTCTTTCCTTTAGACCTTCTGGGCATGCCTCCGGATCGAGATATCGATTTTTGTATTGATGTAGCTCCAGGCACTCAGCATATTTCCATTCCCCCGTACCGTATGGCCCCGAAGGAATTGAAGGAGTTGAAGGAGCAGCTTGAGGATTTTTTGGCTAAGGGGTTTATCAGAACGAGTGTGTCACCGTGGGGTGTTCCAGTCCAAATTGTGCAGAAAAGGATGGGTCTCTGCGGATGTGTATTGACTACCGCAAGTTGAACAAGGTCACCATTAAGAACAAGTATCCTTTGCTGCGCATTGATGACATGTTTGACCAATTGCAGGGTGCTAAGGTGTTTTCTAAGATTGATTTGAGATCGGGGTATCACCAGCTGAAGATTCGAGCCTCGGATGTTTCGAAGACTGTTTTTCGTACGAGATATGGCCATTATGAGTTTCTAGTGATGTCCTTTGGCTTGACTAATTCGCAGCAGCATTCATGGACTTGATGAATAGGGTGTTCAGACCGTATATTGATTCCTTTGTCATTTTCTTCATTGATGACATCTTGATTTACTCACGTAGCCTGGGCGAGCACGAGTAGCATTTGAGAGTTGTGCTCCAGACCTTGCAGGAACAGAATCTATATGCTAAGTTCTCTAAGTGTGAGTTCTGGTTGGATTTCGTGGCATTTTAGGGGCATGTAGTATCCGGAGAAGGTATCAAGGTTTATCCTCGGAAGATTGAGGCAGTTCAGAGTTGGCTGCGTCCTACTTCAGCTATAGAGATCAGGAGTTTCTTAGGTCTAGCATGCTACTATCATCGATTTGTGGAGGGCTTTTCATCCATTGCATCCCCACTGACTAGATTGACTCAGAAAAATGCCCCGTTCCGATGGTCTGACGAGTGTGAGGCGAGCTTTTAGAAGCTCAAAACAGCATTGACCTCAACACCAGTTCTAGTATTGCCTTCCGGTTCTGGGATGTATACATTGTATTGCGACGCTTCACGCGTTGGCTTGGGATGTGTTTTGATGCAGGAAGGGAGAGTGATTGCTTATGCTTCGCGCCAGCTGAAGGTTCATGGGAAGAATTATCCAGTGCACGATTTGGATTTGGCGGCGATTGTTGATGCTCTTAAGATTTGGAGGCACTAGTTGTATGGGGTATCTTGTGAGGTTTATACAGACCACCGCAGTCTGCAACACTTGTTCAAGCAGAGGGATCTTAATTTGAGGCAGCGCAAGTGGCTTGAGTTACTAAAGGATTATGACATCACCATTCTTTATCATCCGGGCAAGGCGAATGTGGTAGCGGATGCTTTGAGTAGGAAGGTTGAGAGTATGGGTAGTTTGTCTTACCTGGCAGCGAAGGAGAGACCTCTAGCCTTGGACATTCAGTCCTTGGCTAACCTCTTGGTGAGATTAGATCTTTCAGAGCCTTGTCGAGTTCTAGCTCATGTGGTTGCTCAGTCTTCATTATTAGGGGAGATCAAGGCTCGACAGTATGATGATCCATGTTTGGCAGAGCTCCGGGAGACATTGGTTCAGGGTGGTGCCAAGGAGGTTACTATTGGCGAGGATGGTGTTCTGAGACTTCAGGGTCGTTTGTGTATTCCTAATGTTGATGGCTTGAGGCAGAGGATTCTTGAGGAGGCACACAGTTCGCGGTATTTTGTTACTCCTGGTGCTACGAAGATGTATCGTGATTTGAGGCAGCATTACTGGTGGAGGCGTATGAAGAAGGATATCGTAGAGTATGTGGCTAGGTGTCTTAATTGCCAGCAGGTTAAGTATGAGCACCATAGGCCAGGATGCCTACTTCAGCAGATGCCCATTCCTGAGTGGAAGTGGGAGCGCATTACTATGGATTTCGTAGTTGGGTTGCCTTGGACTTTGCAGAAGGTTGACGCGGTTTGGGTTATTGTGGATAGATTGACCAAATCGGCGCATTTTGTTCCTGTGGCTCCTACTTATACTTCTGATAGGTTAGCTCAGATCTACATTCGGGAGATAGTCCGGTTGCACGGTGTACCGGTGTCCATTATATCAAACCGAGGTCCTCAGTTCACCTCGCACTTCTGGAGAGCATTGCACAGGGAGATGGGCACTCAGATAGATCTCAACACAGCATTTCATCCATAGACTGATGGTGAGTCGGAGCGTACAGTTCAAATATATGAGGACATGCTCAGAGCATGCGTGATTGACTTTGGAGGTCAGTGGGACCAGTTCTTGCCTTTGGCCGAGTCCGCTTACATTAATAGTTATCAGTCCAACATTGAGATGGCCCCATTTGAGGCTTTATATGGTCGGCGATGTCGTTCCCCCATCGGATGGTTTGAGCCTGGCGAGGCTAAGTTATATGGTACGGACCTAGTGAGAGATGCCTTGGAGAAGGTGAAGTTGATTCAGGAGTGGCTTCGCATAGAACAATCCAAACAGAAGAGTGACGCGGATCAGAGGGCACGTGATGTGTCATTTATGGAGGGAGATAAGGTTTTGCTGAAGGTTTCACCGATGAAGGGTATTATGACATTAGGGAAGAAGGGAAAGCTGAGCCCGAGGTTCATAGGTCCTTTCGAGGTATTGAGGCAAATTGGAGAGGTTGCTTATGAGCTTGCCTTACCTCCCAGCTTATTAGGAGTCCATCTGGTATTCCATGTATCCATGCTCCGGAGATATCACGCCGACTTTTCTCACGTTGTTTATTTCAGTACTATTCAGTTGGATGAGAGATTGGGCTACGAGGAGGAGCCAATTGCTATTATTGATAGACAGGACGGTCAGTTGAGATCTAAGAGAGTTTATGCCGTGAAGGTCCAGTGGCAGGGCCAACTAGTCGAGGAGGTGACTTGGGAGTCCGAGGAGGACATGCGGAGCAAATATCCACACTTATTCAGCACTTCAGGTATGATTCTAGACCCGTTCGACGACGAACGTTTGTTTAAGAGGTGGAGAATGTAACGACCTGACCGGTCGTTTCGCGTATTCGGACCCCGTTCCCCTAAATAAGAATTTTCCGTTGCGGCTTATCGTGATTTGTTACTTGCGGGGACGGGCGGTTCGGGATTCGGAAGTGTTTAGGATGGTATAGGAACACTTAGTTCCTTAAGGTTGGCTTTTAAGGCCAAGTTTGACATCGGTCAACATTTTGAGTAAACAACCTCGGAATCGAGTTTCGACGATCCTAGTAGCTTCGTAGGATGATTTCGGACTTGTGCGCATGTACGGAATATGGTTTAGATGACTTGGGAGCGTATTGACGCCAAATAGCGAAATAAAGTTTCCTTAAGTTCATAATATGGTTTGGGGCGTGTTTTTGTGTTATCGAGGTCCGAACAGAATTCCGAGACCGGGAATAGTTCTGTTATGTCATTTATGACTTTCTTGCAAAATTTGGTGTCATTCCGAGTAGTATAGGCCGGTTCAGCGCATTGAAACGGAATTCAAGAACATAGAAATTCTTAAGTTTGATTCTAGGGGTTTTGAGGGGTGATTTTGAGTTTAGTGTTGTTTTGGGTGTTCCGAAGGCTCGAGCGAGTCCGTAATATGATTTAGGACTTGTTGGTATAATTGCATGGGGGCTCGGATGGGACACCAAACAGAGCCAAAAACCAACAGCTGAAGCTGCTGGTGCACCAGATCTGGTGTGACCGAAGGTGCGGTTGCTCAGGTCGTAGGTGCGAGACCGCCCCTGCGGTCAAGGCTCCGCAGGTGCGACCCCCAGGAAAGCTGGTCCAAACCGCAGGCACGGAACCGCTGGTGCGGGACTTCCTCCGTAGGTGCGGCCCCAGGCCTCCTAGGCCACTTCCGCATGTGCGACTTTGGCTCGCGGGTGCGAGACCGCATGTGCGGTCCTCGAGCCGCAGGTGCGAGATCACTGAAGGATTTGGCCATTTTCACCATTTCTTCTCGTCCATTGGCGATTTTGAGGGCTTTCAAGAGGGTATTCGGCCTAGCTACTAAGAGGTAAGTAATTCCCATTTAAATGTTAGATTAATGCACTAAAACTTAGCTATATTAACATCTAATTACTGCAAATCAAGGTGGTTAGAGTGAAAACCTAGGGTTGATAACTTTAGGGAATTTCACCACTTTTTCTACCATGAAATCATACAAAAACAATTTATTAATGATCCTTAGGCTATGTGTGAGTGTTATCTTCGAAAATTTCCGGAATCCGAGCATGTGGGCCCGGGGGTGTATTTTGGGATTTCTTCAAGAATAGTGAATTTACTAAATAAGTAGGAGAATTTCCATACCTTGAGAATGCATTGACATATTTATATATTATTTGACTAGTTTCGAGTCCTTGGGTGTAAAGTTTGGAGTTTCGGGCGCGTTCTTGACCCGGGAAGTAGATTCTACGCGTGGTGAGTCTCCTTTCCAACCTTGTAAGAGGGAATTGTCCCCATAGGTAAATGTAAATGATTGAATTATCCTTATTTGCGGGCGCTACGCACGCGCAAATTGACGAGAGTCCCTGCGCAGCTACTACTATGTTATGTCGGGTAGAATTTAGGATTTCACAAGCATGCCTTTATGTGCCTTACTTGTACCTTTACATGTGTTTGTAGTTGCTTATTATCTTTGAAATTGATATGAGGATATTAGAAAGTTATGTGTAAGTTTAAGTGCTTAAATCTCTGATTTCAAGTATAAACCATGATAAATTCCTGAATTTCCCGATAATTCTGTGTATGTCTACGAGCACCCGTGTCGCATGTATGATTCGTGAGCAGGGTAGCCTTATATTTATGTCAACCGCGTCGCATGATCGATTCACGAGCGGGGTAATAGATGCATCTATGGTTCATGCCGCTCGACCCTCGGCAATGCACATTTATTTTTGCGTCGCTTCGGCCGTACGCTTTGGCATATTATGTGATATGTATTTGACTGAGAGTCCTGTTATTATTAAATAAAATACTCCATGTGTAAGGGGAACTTGGGATTTTGTTATAATTTCTATTCGATTCATGAGAATAAATTGTAGTTTTTATATAATTGATACTTCATGACGTGGTGATTTCCATGACTACTATTCCTTCCTATATTTATTTAAATCTTGTTATTCGATATTGACCCTAGTAAGTATCACGCCTACATCTCGTCACTACTTCTTCGAGTTTAGACGGGATACTCATTGGGTACATATTTGTTTATATGTACTCATGCTACGCTTCTGTACTTAATTGTACAGGTCCTGAGGCTGGTGCATCTGGTTATCATACCGGAGCGCGATCTTGAGGGTACTATCTGGATTAGACTACACGGTGAGCTGCTCTTCCTGGCGTTCCTCATCAGCACTGTGGAGTTTATATTATTTATGGATATTTATGTCTACCCCTTGCAGACAGTTGTACAATTATTTTGTTTATTTTGTATATTTCAATAGTCGCTTGTTGACTTGTGACACTAGGTCTTGGCATACGTAGTTGGTTTTCCTAGTATTTTTCTATATTGTATATGTTTGGAAAATGATCTTTCGAGTTTCATTAAGTCAAGTTACATCACTTGACTGTTTTATTTAAATGATTTCCTAACTTTAAATTTTGCAAGTACTTAAATATCTAACTAAGTGAAGTAATTTCGGTAGTGAACTAGTGTTGGCTTGCCTGACTCCGGTGTTGGGCGCTATCACGACCTGAGTAGGAATTTGGGTCGTGACAACCAGGTTAATACTTTCTAAGCTAATATCCTGGAGTTATAATCTGATAATCTAAAGCTGAATCTAGGAACCAGTAAGAAGATAGCTGACAACTCACAACTCACCTTAGAAGAAAATGTAGGTAAACTAAAAGATGAGCTGTATAAGAAGGATGTAGGTAAGAGTGTTGAAGGAGGAACAAGGAAAGGTCACACATGAACTAGACAGAACGTATAAATGGAACAGATCCTTCGATGCCTTGAGATGTCTACATGAACATCCTAGTAGCAACAAAAGAGGACTTTGCGTTGGGAATCAACTACCTAAGTGGGATCCTAAAAAAATGTATCTCACTCTTCTTGAGAACAAAAAATTTGTACCCACTGTGGTAAGACTAGTCACCATAAAAGTTAATGTAATGCAAAAGAAAAGGCCAGTCAAAAGAACAAAAGTTTTATTCAAGGGAAGAATTGGTTGCCAAGTTGGGAAAAAATGAATTTAATTCATCCTTTTGCTTATAGAAAGGGACCCAAACTACTTGGGGTTCCTAAGGCTAACCCCTGATTTCCTTTTGTGGGTTCAAGTGAAGGGAAACAACCAATTATGGTACATGGATAGTGGATACTCAAAGCATATGACTATAAACAAGGACCAGTTCCTTTCACTTGAGGACCTCAAAGGAGGAAATGTCTCCTTTGGAAATGGAAAGAAAGGTGAAAACATTGGGGTTGTAAGGTATGTAAGGATGCCACTCATTCCATAAAGAATGTCTACTTGATAGAAGGTTTGAAATGCAACCTAATCAGTGTGTCACAGCTGTGTGATAGAGGTAACTTGGTAGCATTCACCTCTACAAAATGTTTTGTGATAAATCTTACCACTGACAAGATTGTTTTGCAGGGAAAAAGAGTGAACAATATATACATTATAGATCTGTCCACACATTCAGAAAATGAACTAAACTGCTTAAGTGTGCTTGACAGTGATCCCCTCGTTTGGCATAAGAGACTTGGACATGCAAGTCTAAGTCAACTCCACTATTTAGTCTCCAAGGACTTAGTGATAGGTATGCCTAACATTAAGTTCAAGGAAGACAAAGTTTGTGAGGCTTGTGCAAGGGGGAATCAGGTAAGATCCTCTTTTAAAAGCAAGAAAGGGGTAAGTACCACCAGAACGATGTAACTGGTTCATATGGATCTTTGTGGTCCAATGAGAACATTAAGCAGAGGTGGTAAGAGATATGTGATGGTGCTTGTTGATGATTATTCCATATTTACCTAGACATTGTTTCTAACATCTAAAGATGAAGCATCTGACATGTTCACTTATTTTGTTATAAGAACTCAGAAACAATTAGGAAATCAACTTGCACCAATTAGGTCTAATCATGGCACTAAATTTGAAAATGCAAAATTTGCTGAATTTTGTGATGAGCATGGCATAGATCATAATTTTCTGCTCCTAGAACTCCACAACAAAATGGAGTGGTTGAAAGATAGAATAGGACACTTGAAGACATGGCTAGGACTATGCTTCTTTCTAGTGAACTACCCCATAGCTTCTGGGCAGAAGTTGTTAATACTGTATGCTATATCATAAATAGGTGCATGACTAGACCTCTTGTAGAGAAGACTCCCTATGCGTTACTTAAAGGGATAAAGCCAAATATATCCCACCTTAGGGCATTTGGTTGAATGTTCTTTGTGCACAACAATGGTAAAGACTCCCTAGGTAAGTTTGATCCCAGAAGTAATGATGGGGTATTCTTGGGATATTCTTCACATAGTAAAGCTTATAAATTTTATAACAAAAGAACTGTGTATGTTGAAGAACGTGTACATGTAGTTTTTGATGAAACTAACATTATTTCTGAGAGACGGAAACAAGATGATGAAGAAATTGGGCTAGATAGAAACTCACACGAAACTACAGTCCAAACTGAAGCAACACTGGAGGAAGGAACAGGTGATGGAACAAGTTCATCCATCCCGGGCAACATGACAGGGGGAATAGAACAAAATAATTCTCAAACTTCGTTGGAATCTATGCCTGAGCATGTTCCACAGCAACAAAGCATTGAAGGAACTTCAAGGAGTAACCAGTTGGTTGTGAAACCTTACAGATATCAAAGTTCTCACCCTATTGAGAACATCATCACTGATCCAACCTCTGGAATCAAAACCAGATCTTCTTTAAAGAATCTTTGTGCTTTATATGCTTTCTTATCTCTTATTGAACCTAAAATTATTGTTGAGGCTTTGCAGGATGCAGACTGGGTAAATGCAATGCAAGATGAACTCAACCAATTTGAAAGGGGTCAAGTTTTGCATCTGGTACCAAGACCCTTGGATAGATCAGTAATTGGCACTAAGTGGGTCTTCAGAAATAAACTTGATGAAGATGGAATAGTTACTAGGAACAAGGCAAGATTGGGGGTTCAAGGATATAGTCAGGAGGAAGGCATAGACTATGATGAATCTTTTGCTCCAGTGGCAAGGCTAGAAGCAATAAGACTCCTCATAGCCTTTGTTGCTTACATGGAATTCTCCCTTCACCAGATGGATGTTAAAAGTGCCTTCCTAAATTGCTATATAAAGGAAGAAGTGTTTTTCAAGAAACCTCCGGGGTTTGAGAACAAGGAGAATCCTGATTATGTGTACAAACTTGACAAAGCACTGTATGGACTCAAGCAAACCCCAAGAGCATGGTATGAAAGATTATCTAAATTCTTTCTTGAGCATGACTACAAGAGAGGTAAAATTGATAATACTTTATTCCTGGAAGAAAAAGGTAAAGATCTCTTGGTAGTTCAGATATATGTAGATGACATAATCTTTGGAGCAACTACTGATAAGCTAAGTAAAGAATTTTCTAAACTAATGGGGAGTGAATTTGAAATAAGCATGATGGGTGAGCTTAATTTCTTTTTAGGCTTACAAATTAAACAAACTTCAAATGGAACTATGATCCATCAGTAAAAGTATGTAAAAGAGTTGCTTAAAAGGTTTAAAATGGAAAATTCCAAAGAAATTGACACTCCTATTGCAATAGCCACAAAAGTGGATGTAGATGAACCTAGTTCATCTGTTGATCAAAAGTTGTATAGGGGAATGATTGGTTCATTGATGTATCTCACTGATAGTAGACCCGATTTGAGCAAGATTTCAGGCTAATCCAAACGAAATCCCATTTGACCAATGTTAATAGAATCTTGAGATACCTAAAAGGCACCACTGGTTTGTGTCTTTTGTATCCAAAAGGTAGTAACTTTAATATTGTGGGATATGTTGATACTGACTATGCAGGTTTTCTAGTGGATAGAAATAGAACCTCAGATATGGAATACTTTCTTGGCTCATGCCTTGTGTCTTAGGCCACTAAAGAAACTGATTTTTGTGGCTCTATCTACTGCTGATGTTGAGTATGTGGCTGCAGCTTCATGTAGTGCTCAACTATTGTGGATTAAACAACAATTGATGGATTTTGGAATCGATGTTGGATGTATCCCTATATTTTATGATAACACTAGTGCTATCAGTATGATAAAGAACCTCGTTCATCATAAAAGAACAAAGCACATAGATGTTAGACATCACTTTTTAAGGGACAATTATGAGAAGGGATTGATCACTATAGAGTTTTGTGCTGCTGATAAACAGATTGCTGACATCATTGCAAAAGTACTAGGTAGAGAGAATTTTGAAAGAAAATGGTTAGAGTTTCAGAATGTACATGAAAAAAATAAAAAATGAAAAACAAATCAATCAAAAATGAAAAATAAAGTTGGCTAGAGAATCTGAAACTTGTGTAAATAATCAGATTAATTATTACTCAGTCCTATAGAGTAAATAGTATACTCGTATTCCATGTTTTTATATGACTCACTGGTTGGTAATGAAATTTTCTCTATTGTTGCAAATTGAGACATGATCAAGAGGATTCTTAAGTGAAGAACCTGGTTCATCAGTGCTGGTTCATCTGAATAAATGAGGTATGTGTTCTACACTCTGCACATTTTGAAATACTAATATTTAAATCATGAGCAGAATTCTACCCAAACTCAAAATCTTCCTAAGTCTATCATATAAAGATTTGAACCAGTTCCGTCTAAACTAAAGAATCCCCACAGTATTAAAACACCTAGATTCTAGGGAAGTAGTAACCGTCATTCCAAACAGAAAAATTGCAGAGTGATTAGACTTCTAATTGACACAAAAAAGTTGTCGTTGTGTATTAATAACATTTCCCCTTTAAATACCTTACCATCATCTCTGCAAATCTCTCATCAATTATGAAAACCGTCGAGACCCTGTCATATCTCATTGCCTTTGAATTCAATCCAAATTATTTCTTTCCTCACCAAACCATAACGAAAATGTCTAACCCCTGGAATAATCCTAGCACTCCCCCACACCCTACTCCTTCATCTTCCTATACAACCCCTCAGTATATTTCCACCCCTCCTTAACCTAGTACCAACCTTCCTCAACCTAGCTCTAACCCCGAACCGAAAAAAAAAAGAGTTAAAATGCTTGCTAGAAAAAAACAGCGGCCAGCGGTGCTTTATCGAGAAAATTAAATGGAAAGCTTCAAGCAAGCCAGGCTCAAGAATCCCAAAATTCGAGTGATTCATTTAAATTAGCGACTGAGGGGGAAAAACAGGATCTTCCGATTCCGAATAGGTATCTTCTGTACCAAACCTACTTCTGAGGTCGGTTCTGAGACTGCTGAAAATATAGAAACTAGGTTCATCTTGGTTGGGTCTGTGATAGATGTGGAATTGCCTAAGACGAGAAGGAGAGGTGGTAAAAACAAAATTGAAAAAGAAAAAGAGAGAGAGGGAGTAAAGATTGAAGAGAAGGGAAAAGGGCAAGAATCTGTTAGAATGGCTATTTGTGGAGCTGATCTAGAAAATGTGGAAGAAGGTGGCAAGAAGGCAAGGGAGAGGTGAATCAGGAGAAGCTGCTGAAAAGATAGTAAATATGGGAAAGCACACAGATGAACCCGATTCATTTACTGAGGAAACCCTGGCTGATCTGCAGAAAAGTTAGGCGATAGTTACAATCCAAAGAAGAAAAGAACTCCTAAAGCTCAAACTTCTGGGACAACAAGAGAAAATAAGAAAAGAAAAGCTGCTCCTCCTGAGAATTCTGATATTCCTCTTCCTAGAGGAAGAATTAGAAGGAGCAATCTAAAGCAAAGTGAGGAGGAGCTGCAGAAAGCTTTAGCGGAGAGTAAGAAGAATAAGCTGGAGAAAGGGAAAGAAAAAGTGGTTGATCCTGTGGAGGTTGTTGAAGTAGATTGGATGGAATTGGTCCATCAAAGTGAAAAGGTGGTTGAGGTAGAGGTTCAGACCCCTAAGCCAAAAATGCAAAGACTTCATCAAAGAAGTCTTCATCTATTTCTAAGTCTGTTGAACCCTCTATCTTGGCTAAGCGAAGCAGGTTAACAGTGAAACCCAAGAAAGTGAAAATTACTAAAGAAGATGATTGGAATGATGAAGAGGCGGTTGAGTCTGATGGTGAGAAGGATAGGTTGACAAAGTTTGGTAAACAAACAATTCTAAAGAGAAGGTTGTTGAAGGACTTGGAAGAAGAAGGAATGATTTTGCTACTGGAGAAGCTTGAGATATAGGGCTGGAAGGACATGGTCATTCAGTTGGACGGGAGACTGCCCAGGAATGAAATTGTGGAGTTCATGGCCAACGCTGAGATCAAAGATGTCAAAGTCGCTAGCCGTGTGAAGGGGGTCCAAATTACTTTTGATGCCAAAGAATTGGGTAAAATCCTTGGCATACCCTCTGAAGGCTATGACGACTACACTAGGCAGAAATGGTCAAGCCTAGATTCTCTTTCAACTGCCCTTGCTATCACAAGGAAGTTCTGCGACAATGAAGAAGAGAGTGAGCGTAAGGTAGTCTATAAGAGTGATATGAATCCACCCCACAAGGTGATCTTTGAATTAATCAACAAGTGTGTGTTGCCACGGCAGGAAAGGAGGCACATTGCAAATTACATGGACTTGGTTTTGATGGAGTGTCTGGACAGTGGGAGGCAGATAAATTAGCCTTGGTTAATAATTCAGATTTTGGACAAAGTTGTCAATGGCTCCAAAGCCCATGCCATTCCATATGGCTTCATTCTCACTACTGTACTTGCTCATTACAAGGTGCCAATAAAGAAGGCAGAGATGGCTAGAAACAAGGACTACTTTGGAATCAATACTCTACTGGCTTGTGATTATGAGGTTAATGCCACCCCCAATGAACCTGGTTCATCGAAAAGGACACATGTAAATAGCAAAGTCAGAGTTCTAGTGTAGGAGAGTGGGGCGAAGGATGCTGAAATAGCAAGGCTGAAGAATCGTTTGGAAGAGGTTGAATCTGAGAGGGATGCTCTCAGAGTTGAGCTTACAAACGAAAAGGTGAAGAATGAGGGAATTCTTTAAGATATGTTTACTCTTCTCCAAGCCAAAACCCGAGCCTTGTTTTTGCTCTTGTTTTTAGCTGTTTTTATTTTATTTTGTGGATTGTGGAAGAATTGTACTTTCTATCAATGAAATCTGCTACTTTTGCTCTTAATCAGTGACTCTATTTCTTTGATAGTTTGAATTCTTAGTTAATTATTGATGATTAATCCATGATTGCACTTGCAGTTGCCCAAATGGCCATGAGTAATTCTTAAATATCTGGGATTCACATATTTTTTGCAACTTTTCGATGATGCCAAAAAGGGGAAGAATGGTTGTGGTTACTCTGAACATGTGAAATTTATAATCTAATGACCCTGGTTCTTTGTGATAAATGTTTAATACTCTAATATGTGTCAATGCTGGATTAAGATGGACACATGCCTAAGCTTATGGACGCACAAAGTTTGTCATCAAGAATTTGTTGGCCCAAAAAAAGGTTTAGTTTTGAAGATTGACAAAGGAACTCAGAAATGAATCAGGTCCATCACTGGCAGACATAGACACAAGTAGAGTCAAATACACGTGAGGTGCACATGCAGGAGATAAACGAAATCTGGTAAAATAGAGATATCTCCTGATCGAAAAGATTGCAAAAACAATAAGAAGAAGGACTCCTTATTCAGTAAGAACAGAATCTAAGATAATGAAGAATTTGAGAAGTTGAGATTAACTAGAACTCTTCCGCCAAGGAAGAGTAGCATTAAAACTCTAGTTAATTCCTTATCTACTAATCATATATATTGCCGATTGTTCTTATTGTACAGATATGCACAAAAGCAGAAGTTAAGCAAGAATTGATAGCAAAATAGCGAGGCAATTCTGCAAGCAGTTCGTATGAAATTTTGAGTGTGCGAATCTGAAGCTAATTGAACCAGCTAGAAGAATCAGTTTCAACCGTTGTCTTTTAGTCTAGTTTATTTGTAGTAGGTTGTTTTAACTTGTACATTTTCAGCTTTATCTATAAGCGTCTGTAATAGGTACTCTGTGTTTCAAGTTATAGTTAACTTGGAGTTTGTCGCAAATGGCTAGAGGCTAGTTTGCTATAAGGGATTAGAGGTAATCCTAGGTTTACATAAGAGTTTTTGTAAATGCTGTCTTGGCTCACTGATTTAGTAAAGAGTTTTGAAAAAATCTTACTGGGAAGTAGATTGTGATTTTTTCACATTTTGAGTCAGATGTTTTCTACATTAAAATCTCTATGTTTATTAATTTCTGTATTAATTATTCCGCAACAGTAGGAGTTGAAACACTCGAACACCACACAAATTACCTCTCATCTTGTGTGGTATAGACGTATAAAACATCAGTTCCACAGTTAACCATAATCGTCGGCAGAGAGCATCGGAAATCTGCATCAGCTGAGCGAATTATGCCTTGGCGGCAGCAAAAGAGATATGTCGAAGTAATGGTGAAGACATCGAGCTGATTGTCTGAGAAGCAGAAGCAAGAACTGAGAGTTTATAGCTTTGGCGCCATGGCTGGATCTATTAATAGATTACTAATTTGAACGGTGTAGCAATTGATGATTGACTGCAGAGCTGCAGATCTCAAGAAAAATAAATAAAGGGCAAGAAAACTGATATGAGACCAGCAAGGTGGATATCTACTGTGAGTTTTTCTTTAGCATAACGAATTAACACCAACTAATAAGAAGCAGAGTGTCAAAAAGCTTTCAGAGCTAAAAGAATAAACAAAAGTAGATTAAAATAGGAGGAAAGATAAGTACAAATGAAAAACAAATATTGAAAAGGTTTAATTTTAAATAAGGAGAGGAAGTGTGCATATTCCTTGTCAATAAACAGATTTTTCTTTAAGCATTTGCATGGTCAAAACGTCTTGTAACATAGTATCGATATGATATATTTATCTATATAGATTAGGAACTACATATTTTGCAAACCGAATATTGATATCTGATTTCTACTGTAGCCATCTACATAAGGAACTTGTAATCGGAGCTCAATCAAGTGGTCTTACAGTCGTCCCATCAGAACCTCTACTCAATCGAGAATCTAGTTGCGCCCGATTGGCAGCTCTAGTGGTGAAGTCTATGAGACGGAGAGAAAGCACATTGTTTGCACCGAAATACGGATAACAATTAAACTTGTATTGTGGTCTTAAAGATACGTGATCTTATTCAATACCAATTGATAAATGACAAGTTAAATAAATGAATTGAACGATAAAAATATGCCGACCTCGATTAGGAACCGACTCGAGATCAAATTTTAAGAACAATAAGAACAGTAGTTAAATGTAAGCAAGTAAAGAGCTGCGTATTATTATTTCTCAGTGAATGTGTATGATGGTTACAAATGAACAAGGTTCCTCTTTATATAGCAGAGAAATCCTAAATAAGGTACAACTCGAATTTTGGAAATAAAATCCATGATTGATGTCAATAACCGTTAGCGGTTCCGTCACTCCCGAGATCCCCGCCGAGATCTATGGTCGATCACTGATATCTCACTATTCCGTTGCTCGATATTGGTCATGCCCGATCTTGATCCTTAGGTTTTTGTGTATTTGGGCTCGAGCTCACTTCATTATGAGCTTAATCTCGAGGCAATCCCTCGAGCCCATAAAATTGGACATACTCGATATTAACCGTATACAGATAGTCCACGCGTTTCTTAGAATGGAATGATAAGAAACAACTTGAGCCTCGATTCCCTTACACCTCGATCGTGACGCCATCTTCATGACGTAAGCGATGGATGTTACCGAAACGTCCCGCCGGTTCGGTTCCCCAAATCATCAATGCATGTTAGTCGTCGGTCGGCCACTAGTGCCATCGAACCGTCGCCACAAGCCTATAAATATCATCTCCTTCATTGATTCAAACTTTACTTTTGCTTTGATTAAAACTCTCAACTTTCTAACCCTTCTCATGTTCCTTTAATCGTCGCTTGTTACGCCGCCGTTGTTCTCACCGGATCAATCTTATACCTATCTACGACCTTCTTTGCTTACACAAATGGCGAAAACCTCCAAGACTATGCCGCAGAAAGAAAATGCTTCATCTTCCTCCTCCCGGCGGGCCGGTGATAAAATGCCAGTGGAGCCTCGTATCGAGGAGTGTTTCCCTGAGCCAATCGAAATAACTTCCGACTTCAAAGTCGAGAGACCCTCCTCAGTTCCGGGCTGCTGTGAGCCCCTGTCCCGATACATTTGCTCAATATCGGAAGGCGATCTCGAGTGGGTGAAAAAGGACTGCAATTGGGAAAACAAGGAAGTGGTGGTTCCTTCCCCTGAGGAGGACATCACCACATATGAGAAAGGGTATTTGAGTGTGTATATCTACCCTTTCACACTGGGTCCTGTAGATCCGATCATACTCGATTTTTGCCGTCAGTATCGAGTAACCCTTGTCCATATCTACCCTTCCTTATGGCATATCGTTCATTTGCTTACGTTTTTTTCGAGCAAGGTCGAGGGGATGACTTTCACCCTCGACCATCTAATAAGGTTATACATCCCTCGCCTTTATCGAGGTGGGTTGATAAAGCTGTAGCGTCGGGCCACAAAGGCATTATTCTCGAGCATTGATGAAGACAAGGACCGGGGATGGATGGACTGGTTCGTCCAAATCAAGACCTCCGACCTAATTTCGGTCGAGAAAATTCCATTCCCCGAGGAATGGAACATAAAACGTAAGCGCAACTTCGTTACTGATACTTACTATTTTACTTCCTTTATTCCTTTTCTGACTCAGGTTCTCTTTTCATGGTGTAGCTTCCCTTTGGTTCCCCGGTGCACTTACGGACCTTGCAGGCTGGGCTCGACAACTAGCCTCCACCACTTCTCATGCCAAACTTTGTTGGCGTGATTTGGCCAGTGGTCGATGAGAGGCTAAAAACCACAGTGAGCTCTTTTGCTTGTATATCGAGGTTTCCCTCGTATTGTACTCCTTATTAACTTGGTTTCTTTACGTGTAGGTCTCAGTGGAAACAATTCTATGAGGCTTCCTCCGCCTGGGGATGAGGAGGTACCGAAGCTGACCAAAGGGAGGAAAAGGAGAAGAGCTTCCCCTCCCGATACCCCCAAGCAAATGAAAAACAAAGCTCAAAAGTCAAAAGCCGATCCCTCTTTTCCTCGTGTCAACGTAGTTCAACGACTGAGAGAGAAAGATGAAGAGGGTGAAGATGATGGTTGTCCATTGGTAACCCGAAAGAGGGGAAGTACTAAGGCTTCCAGGAGTGTCGATCCGGTAGATCTCGAGGCGGCTCAATCTCGGACTGAGGACATCTCTGAAGAGAGTCCAAGCAAAGTCCTCGAGAAATCGGGTGGTGAGGATGCCCCCTTGCCGTGATAATCAGCCGGCTTGTGTGCCCAAAGGGTCTAGTCCCGAGGCCCTACAGAGAGAAGATAATGTCCCAAGTGATTCACTTGGGATAATCAACATTGGTGATTCTCCTCTTGGCCCTATATTCTCTGAAAGGGAAGTTTCAAGATGCTCGGGCTATGGAAACTCGCGACGTGGGGCTGGCCCATGAAGGTAATGACATATTCTGGGAGTGCTTCGTCGGGGTCGACGATGGTCCCGATCCAGATGCATCATTTGTTTTCGATGAGGCTTAGCGGCTTCTGAAACAAGTAAGTTCTAGTTCTTACACTTGTGTTTAATTTATGTATTTTCAAGCCTGACTCTTTTCTTTGTGTATAGGACATTGTTCTCTACTGAGAGGCATCTTCCTAATCTCGAGCTGAGCTATCCCGATGTGAGGCCGAGCTCAAGAATATTGTGGAGGATAGGGACGTCCTTAAACTCCTCTACATTCAAAAGGAAGATGAGATCATGACCTTTTTTGCCGATCTCACAAGAGCTCATCGAGAGCAGACCGAACTCATCAAACGGGTAACGTAATTTCTTGTGAGCTTGTTATGTGTTATCTTGATTTTTGGTAATTAACCTTCTGGTTTTGCAGGTTCAGTAGAAGGGTGAGCTGGTGAAGCAACTTCGAGAGGAGGATAAAATGAAGGAAGCCGAAACTCTAGGGTGGAGACAGCACATGTAGCGTCTTGCCTCAGAGATGGATGCACTTCGGGCCCAACTGACATCAGCCGAGTGCCAGCTCCAAAGTGTGAAGAATGAAATCTTGGCCCGGGCCCGAAAGATTGAAGAGCTCGAGGCTAAGCTAGCCAACGAGCTTTTAAAGGCTAAGTATGAGGCAGAGGCGTTTGTGGCCTCTTACCGAGCTGATGCCGAGGCGGCCAACATTCGAGCATAGGAGATATTAGTTGCTTCTGTGGTCAAGTTGTCATGTGTTGTCGACCATGCTAGGCGACAATCCCGGAGCGAGACTCTCGAGGAAGTGCATGCTCGTGGATTCGACCTCTCAACTAACATCGAAAGTGCCAAAGCTTTGGAGGTTGAGGTTGCAACCTTGCTTTCTGATGAAGAGGATTCCGCTAGTGGGTCTGACAGCGGAGATAATGGGGACGAGATTGCTGTAGAAGCGACTCCCGAAGATGTGGCTCCTGAGGATGTGGCTCTCGAGGATGTGGCTCCCCGGGTGGACTAGGCCTTTAGGATTTTCTTCTTTTGTATCTTTTTTGTGTAAGGCCTTGATTGGCCTTTTGTACATACTATTCGATATATAATGGAAAAAATTTACTTTGAACGCCTTCATAGATTTCAAGTCCAGATATGTTTTCTTTCTTTATTGAAAATGTTAAAACATTTTATTGCCGTAATTTTACTAACTTTAGCTCGTATCCAGAGTAAACCCTTAAGTTTTTTGGGTAAACGATGGTAGGTCCCCGAGCTCGAAAATTCATTCGAGACTTTATCTCGGGTGGCTTGATGGAATTCATAGATGTATTGTTTTTATAATCATGTTCGAATTGAACTTAGAATAAGGCAAACCCTTAGGCTTTTACCAAATGATGGATGAGTTTTGAGCTTACAGCAATATACCCCTTAGGGTTTTATGGTGAATCTTCGAGCTATAATCGACTTTATTAGAGCTCGGAATAGCGGAACCCCTACGTCCGAATCGAGTGAGAACGAGGTCTTGAACTCCAATTGTATTGGCCCTTAGGCTCTTTAGATTAGGCTGATTCGGCCTTTGAAAATGGCTATTATTTTTCCCTTTTAGGCTAAAAGACTTAGTGAAAATTTCTTTATGCCTTAGCATATGTTTTTTATACCTGTTTGGTTTTCCGAGGGTTCGATGATTGGAACTCCATTTTTTTCTTTTTTGGTGTCTCAATGTGTTTGTGTTAAGATCGTTTGATACCCCTTGAGGTTTTTTCGAAGGCTAATATTATCAAAGACTTCTAATTATTTGAGGGCTGATTTTATCAAAGACCTTTTTTATTTTCTTTGCCGAGGGTAGCCTTTTTAACCAGTTTTTCAAAGTATTTGAAGGCCTCGAATTCGAACGTCTCCGAGCCGCAGTATTTTGGTCTTAGCCTTTAATATGGTCGTAGCATTTAATGTGGCCGAAGCCTTCGAGTATGTCTCTTGGACTTATGTTCGGATAACATTTCGAATTTGTTCAAAATGTTAGTCCCCGAGTATGATGGCCTTGGCCTATATATCGAGGGGTTCCTCTTTGAGGTCTTGTGACTTCAAATTTAGATGACTCGAGTATGCAGTCCCCGAGTGTTCGAAGTATGTTTGTTCTTAGCTCTTGAGCCATTTTTCACAAGTATTAGTTTTGCATAATAGACTAGGATCACAAGTATGTGATTTGTATAGTAGAGAATTTTCTTCGAGACACAAGATGTCCGATAAAGAAATAATGCTTCGTTGAATAATTTATACATACATATATGTCTTTTCGTCAAGGCTCGGCTAATCTATATGGACACGGTTCATTCGGTCGTTTGGCCCATTACAAAATTTTTCCTATCGAGACCCATTGACACGAGGTACATTTCTCAAACACATAACATCTGAGAGTGATGCCCCCAGCATTGGAGGTTAATTGCAAAGAAGCCTTAGATACTGTTGAATTCTCCTCAGGTAGTACATAATTGTTGCCTTGTTATAAACCTTGTCGGAAAAACCCATTTGGGATGAAAACCGATCTAAAGGAAAAAGAATGCAACGCGTACTTTAAAACCTGAGGTCTCAATGTCTTTGGTTGGGCTCTTGCAATGAGTTAGTTCTAAATATGTATATAAACGAAAGAAAAGAGAAAGTCGTACCTTAACAATAGTATCGCTTAAGAAGTGATATGTTCCAGTTGTTCGGCAGTGGTTCGTCATTCATCGTTCTGAGTTTGTAAGATCATTTCCCGACTATGTCGAGGATTTCGTAGGGTCCTTCCCAATTAGGGCCGAGTTTCCCTTCATTAGGATCTCGAGTGTTGATGGTGACTTTTCTTAGGACCAAGTCCCCGACTCTGAAGTGGCGAAGGTTTATTCTCCTGTTGTAGTACCTTTCAGTTCGTTGCTTTTGTGCAGTCATTCGAGCGAGCACACATTCTCATTTTTCATCTAACAACTCGAGGCTAATAGTCATGGCCTCACGGTTTGATTCTTCTGTTGCGTGTCAAAACCTGGCACTAGGCTTTCCGACTTTGACTGGTATCAAGGCGTCGGAGCCATACACCAAGGAAAATGGAGTTTCTCCTGTACTGGACTTCGATGTCGTCCGATACACCCATAGGATCTCGGGCATTATTTCCCTCCATTTCCCTTTAGCTTCGTTTAGCCTTTTCTTCATGTTTTGGATGATAGTCTTGTTCGTTGATTCGTCCTATCCATTCCCACTAGGGCGATACGGTGTTAATTTTTATCCTCTTTATTTTTTGATCTTCGAGGAATTTTGTTACTTTGCTGCCGATGAACTGTTTGCCGTTATCACATACTATTTCTGCGGGCATCCCAAATTGGCATGCCATGTGGTCCCATATAAAATCTATCATTTCTTTTTCCCTAACCTTTTCGAAGCCCTGTGCTTCAATGGACCATCGAACATCCTTCTATATAATGTACTATCAAACGTCCTTCAGTATAATGTTCCATTTTCATCTAATGTGAAACGAGCGGTTTTTGTCCGTAAGGCCCTCAATTCTTTAGGATCCGATGGAAGATTTTCGTTATTCAAGTACTCGATGTATTTGTTTCTCCAATCACTGGTTAAGCTCATAGAATTTATTTTATCAAGTCCTTCCTCGATCACGGACCTCGAGTGTTGGATGACAGTCCCTGAGTTGATCTCATCTTTTTCGACCCATGACCCCAAATTGGCAAGTGCACCGGCCTCGGTGTTTTGTTCTCGAGGTATATGTTTTAGAGTCCACTCTTTGAAACGGTGCAAGGTTACCTGCAATTTGTCTAAGTACCTTTGCATCCTATCCTATCGAACTTTGAAGGTTCCATTTACCTGGTTCACTACCAGTAGAGAGTTGCATTTAGCTTCAATGACTTCCGCTCCCAAGATTTTAGCTAGCTCGAGACCTGCAACCATGGCCTCATACTCAGCTTCGTTGTTAGTCAATTTGGAAGTTTTAATGGATTGTCTAATAATACTACCTGTGGGTAGTTTCAAAACAATGTCGATCCCGGACACTTTCACATTCGAGGCACCATCCGTGAAGAGGGTACATACCCCCGATGATGTACCCGATTTTAGTAGCATATTCTTTTCCACTTCAAGTACAAGGGTTGGCGAATAATCGGTCACGGAGTCTGCAAAAATTTGAGACTTGATGGCCTTCCGGGATTCATATTCGATATCGTACCCGCTGAGTTCGACGGCCCATATGGCCAATCTACCCAATAGTTATGGCTTGTGCAAAACATTATAGAGTGATAATTGGTTATCTCACATATGGGGTGACATTGGAAATATGACTTTAATTTTATAGAGGCGATTATTAGTGCAAGTGCCAATTTCTCTATGTCCGGATACCTAGTTTCAGCGTCTCCTAAGGTTCGACTTACGTAATAAACAGGAAACTGCGTACCTTGCTCTTCTCGAACTAGGACACCACTTACCGCGATCTTGGACACCGCCAAGTATAAGTAAAGCTTCTCATCTGCCTTCGGGGTGTGAAGCAAATGTGGGCTCGATAAATATCGATGCAATTCTTCTAATGCATGTGGACATTCTGGGGTCCATGCAAAATCATTTTTCTTTTGGAGTAAGGAGAAAACCATGTGGCTCCGATCTGATGACCTCGAGATGAATCGACCCAAGGCAGTCATCCGGTTAGCCTCTATACAACTTTTACACTATCTACGACGGTGATGTTCTTGATGGCCTTAATCTTATTTGGGTTTGATTTTGATTCCCCGATTTGACACCATGAAGCCGAGGAATTTGCCCGAACCGACCCCAAAAGCACATTTATCGAGGTTGAGATTCATGTTGTACTTCCTAAATATTTTGAGTGTTTCCTGTAAATGAGTCAAATGGTCCTCTACACGCAGGGACTTAACTTACATGTCATCAATGTAAACTTCCATTGATTAACCAATTTGTTCTTCGAACATTTTGTTAACTAGGTGTTGATATGTATCTCCTACATTTTTTAGCCCAGAGGGCATTACGTTATAACAATAGGTCCCATACTTAGTGATAGAAGAAGTCTTTTCTTGGTCTTCTAGGTCCATTTGGATCTGATTGTACCTAGAATAGGTGTCGAGAAAAGTAAGGATCTCGTGGTCGGTTGTGGCATCGATCATGAGATCGATGTTAGGCAATGGAAAAGAGTATTTCGGACATGCTTTGTTATAGTCCTTATAGTCTACACACATTCTAAGTTTGTTCCCTTTTTTGGGGACTACGACTATATTAGCTAACCATTCGGGATAATTTACTTCTCGAATGGATCCTATTTTGAGAAGTTTGGTTACCTCGTCCTTTATGAAGGCGTGATTTACCTCAGACCAGGGTCTTCTCTTTTGTTTTATCGGTCTGAACTTGGGATCCAGGCTCAGATGATGAGTTTTTATCTCAGGTGGGATCCCTGTCATGTCTAAATAGGACCATGCAAAGCTGTCCATGTTATCAATAAGAAATTGAATGAGTTTTTTCCTGAGGGGGTCAACCCCGTTCCTAGGTATACCTTTTGCTCGGTAAGATACTCGATTAGTATCACATGTTCTAGCTCCTCAATCGTTGACTTGGTTTACTCTGATTCTTCGGGAACAACAAAAGTTGGAGGAGTAAGAAAATCCTCTTCTTCTTCTTCAGCCACTACCCGTTTCTCCCATTCGGTCGGGGCAGGGGATGGTGATTACTATTTGGCCGTCTGCTTATCTTTGGTGCTCGACTTTTTGAAGTCTAAGGTGTTGATATCTGCCTCACCTAATCAACCGCAAACATTTCCTTTGTAGTGTGTTGTTCCCCGTAAACACTTTTCACACCATCCGTCGTCGAGAACTTTATCATTTTGTGAAGGGTCGATGGTACAACCCTCATGTTGTGGATCCAAGGCCTTCCGAGCAGTGCATTATATCTCATGTCGTCTTCGATGACATGGAATTATGTATATTGGATGGTTCCGGCCACGATTACTGTTAGAATTATCTCCCCATTTGTTTTTTCACTAGCCATGTTGAAGGCGTTTAGGACTCGATATGAAAGTACAATTTGGTCCTGCAGGCCGAGCTACTCTACGATCCTCGATCTGATGGTGTTTGCTGAACTAACTGGATCTACTAGAACACGTTTAACTTGAATTTTATTCAACAAAATAGAAATTACCAGGGCGTCGTTGGGCGGCTGAAAAATGACTTTCGCATCTTCGTCAGTGAATGATAAAGTTCCTTCAGGCACATAGTATCGAGTCCGTTTCTCTCTGGGGATAGACACCTTAGTGCATTTGAATATAGGTCCTTGTGGGACGTCGACACCCCCAACAATCATGTGAATAACATGCTGAGATTCTTTTTGTTCTTTCTTTTTGTTGGTATCTCTTTATCTGAAGTGATTTTTAACTCGATCACTGAGGAACTCTCGAAGATGGACTTCGTTGAATAGTCGAGCTACCTCCTCCATCAGCTGCCTGCAGTCTTCGGTCCTATGGCCATGTGTGCCATGATACTTACACATTATATTTGGGTTCCTTTGAGAAGGATCGGTCTGTATCGGTCTGGGCCGCCTAGTATCTTTGATATTTCCGATAGCCGATACAATCCCTGATGCATCGACGCTGAAATTGTACTCCGATAACCGAGGTGCTTCAGTGGGATCTACATATTTGTCGAAGCCAATTTTACTCATAAGTCCCAGAGAGTTTTTCCCTCAGTCACTTATTCGATCATTCCGGGCGGAATTGTGTCCCGAACCGTTATTCCTCTGATCTACGATATAAGGATGGTATCGATCTTTATTCGACCTTGATTATCTATCAACGTCCCTCTAATTTTTACCTGTCGACCGGTTTGGATGTACTGAACCTGAAAGGCTTCCAATTGGTCATCTTCGACCCTGATCTTTGACTTATATCAGTTGTGAACATCTGCTCATGTCACAACTGAGTACTCGATCAAATTTTGTTTCAACTGGTGTGATGCTATCGAACTCCATTCATTCAACCCTTGGGTGAAAGCCTGAACACCCCAATATTAAGTGACTGGTGGAAACTCCATGCGTTCCATTTAGAATTGAGATACAAATTCCCTTATCATCTCGTTATCCCTCTATTTCACTTTGAAGAGGTATTATTTTCTCGTTGCAACCTTTATGGCCCGGCGTGTGCTTTTATGAATGAATCCGCCAACATGGCGAATGAATCTATGGAATTTGGTGGCAAGTTGTGATACCAAATCATAGCTCCCTTCAACAGGGTCTCTCCAAACTTCTTCAGCAACACAGACTCGATTTCGTCATCCTCCAAATCATTACCCTTAATGGCGCACATGTAAGAGGTAACATGCTCATTGGGGTTAGAGGTCCCATTGTATTTGGGTATGTCGGACATACGGAATTTCTTTGGGATGGGCTTCGGAGCCGTACTCGGAGGGGACGGCTTTTGCACAAACTTCTTTGAATCCATTCCTTTAAAGATGGGTGGTGCCCCCGGTATCTGGTCAACTCGGGAGTTGTAAGTCTCGACCTTTTTATTGTTGGCCTTGATTTTATTTTCTCTCGATTCAATTCTCTTAGTGAGCTCCTTGAGCATCCTCATTATAGTAGGATCGGTTGTCGAGGTGTTATCACCCAACCTTTCAGGCACCGGTTCAGTATGGCGAGTAACTTTCTGTTCGGCCCTACTCGGTGCTTTGTGCTGATTTTGCAACTGAGCAATGGCATTTTGCTGAGATTGAAGCATTTAAAATATTACTTGGAGACTGACTCCTTCGTCTCCTCTGCCCTTTGTACCTCGGCCGTCAGTTCGACCCTCTCTGCATACACTTCATTCGGGGTCTGCGCCTAAGTCTGCATTCAGAGCAACATGAGAACTGACGTTGATTGGGTTGACGGCGGTGCTCCTCCAAGGTCAACCTGTGGAACCTCAATTCCTGGAGCAATAACATTCTCATTTCCTCCATGAAGTCCGAGGCCATTTTCGCTGTGTGTGGATGTGTTTTGTGAGTTTGGCATGATTCAACCCGAAAACAAAAGTTTTTGACAAGAACAAGTGTAAAAAAGTGTGTTTTACCAGAATTAGCATTGAACAATCACTATTATCCTTAGCCTCACGATGGGCGCCAATTTGTTTACCTCGAAATACGAGTAACAATTAAACTTGTATTGTGGTTTAAGGATACATGATCTGATTCAATACCAATTGATAAATGACGAATTAAATAAATGAATTGAACGATATAAATAAACCAAATCAGTGTTGTAACAATATGTCGACCTCGATTAGGAACATGATCGAGATCAAATGCTAAGAACAATAAGAACAATAGTGAAATGTAAGCAAGTAAAGGGCAGTGTATTATTATTTCTCACTGAATATGTATGATAGTTACAAATGAATAGGGTTCCTCTTTATATAGCATAGGAATCCTAAATAAGGTACAACTCTAATTTCGGAAATAAAATCCATGATTGATGTCAATAACCGTTAGCATTTTCTTCACTCTCGAGATCCCGCCCGAGATCTATGGTCGATCACTGATATCTCGCTATTCCGTTGCTCGATGTTGGTCATGCCCGATCTCGATCCTTCGGTCTTCGTGTCATCGAGCTCGAGCTCGCTTCATTATGAGCTTATTCTCGAGGCAATCCCTCGAGCCCATAAAGTCGGACATACTCGATTTTAACCGTATACACACATCTGTCACCTTCGCCGGAGATCCTTTTCTTTCTCACGATGAATCCTTCATCCTCCGCATCATCGTGTCCACTGTCATCTTCATCGAATTGATCGGCATACTCCGAAGGCGTTAATTGTGAAGGTGGGGAGGGGTAGGAGAGGGGAGAGGTGGTGGATCTGGTCGTGTAGGATCAATAAATCCAATGTATATTTTCTTTCTAATGTGACTATATTTTATTGGTTGTGTTTCCATGTAAGTAGCGAGTGAGATTCACTGACTTGTAATTGCTAGTGGGGGTAGCCCAGGCATTTCTAAGGACCAACGTGAACAAAGGTATATTGTTTTACTATACATTGTGTTATCCTTCCAATGCTAACCGTAAAATTCTAAGAACTTTGACTTGTGAGGATGGGTTACTAATATCTTAAATTCTTTGTCATTGTTTGCAAGTACTAAAGTGCGATATAAAAAGTAGTACCGTTGTTAATGACGGTATAATGACAATATCAAATGGAATATTTTATATTTATATTGTATGTTAGCTCTGCATCATCAAAGGCAAACCAAAAAAGAGCAAATAATTGTTTAATTAAAATGACCTAACAATCAAAAAGTCAAGATTAATTAGCTACTAAGTTTCACTTGAATCGTCTTGTGTTTTAAATGAATGTGACAATATTACTTCTCTAATTATATGAATGATATGTTAGATCTAAGTTAATTTCAATTATAACAATTAACGAATTATTCTTTATGTGCAGGAATAATTTATGAGCAATAGAATGGAGGCATAAAAGAATCACAACGAAAAAGGAAAGAGGGGCAGAAAAATAAATCAAGAGAGTTGGCAAAATCTATCAAAGAGGATACTATATGAAGGATCTCAATTAAAGAAGGTCAAGGGAACAAAATTATCCGCCGAAAATTCTTCCACATAAAAATGTCAATCGAAGCTTAAGTCAAGGGATTTGACAACGGAAAAATTCTCTCATTGAAGGAAGAAATAAATCAAGCCCACGAGTCAAGGAAAATCAACAGGAGAATGTAAGGCCCCTAAAAATTTGTCCTAAAACCCCGAATTTCGTGGTGCCGAGATAGACTTATGTGTTAAAGATTGTAGAGACGCAGTATGAAATTTTTGGAACAGTACACTGAGGAGTTAAATAAAAATTTTGATAGAAAAAGACATTTTTGCGGCCCACTATGCGGCCGCAGAATAGCCGCATAGTGAAGCAGAAACTTGAGCAAAATTATGGGACCAATTCGCAGTCCATTATGCGGCCGTACAACGATTTCGCGAGCCGCACACCAATCGCAGATTCAGCATGGAAATATTTTGGAGGGCGGTTCTACGGTGCATTATGCGGTCGCAGAACAGGTCCGCGGACCGCATAATGGCCGCAGTGTGGGGCAGACCTGCTCAGTTCCGGATGGCTATTTTGCGGACCACAGAAGCATTATGAGGTAACATATGCGACCCCAGATCCTCTTCCGGAGCTTCATTTTGGGATTTTATAACCCGATCCTACATCGTTAGAATAGATGCAGTGGACCATTTGGAGAAAATATGATACTTTAAGAGTGAGAGAGCGTCCTAGAGTGGGAGAGTGATCTTCAACAAATTATCCTTCAATTCTTACTCAAATACTTGAAGATTAACAAGAAAATCTCACTAAGTCTTCATCCTAGAGGTAAGATTCTACACCCTAGTCCTTAATTTTGAAAATAACTAGAATTGGTAATAAGCAAGACAATTCTTGTGTAACACCCCAGACTTTAGACAGAGTCCCACATCGGCAAAATACAATAGGGATGCTGGTTATATAAATTAACAAGCCTTATACCCTAGTGACGCGTTTTGAAACTGTGAGTGCCTATGCCAAGAGCGGACAATATTACTAGCGGGCTGGGCTATTACAGATGGTATCAGAGCCACTCTTGTGTCGGCCTTGCCGACTGTGGGTCAGAGTTCAACTGAGTTTAGGCAAATCCCGGTTAGGTGGGGCAAACCTCAGTGCTGAGTCTAGGAAAATCCCATGCGGTAGGGAAAACCTCAGCGAGGACGCTGAGTCCATAAGAGGGGGTGTATGTAACACCCCAGACTTTAGACAGAGTCCCAAATCGACAAAACACAATCGGGATGTTGGGTATATAAGTTAACAAGACTTAGACCCTAGAGACGCATTTTAAAGTCATTAGGGTCTACGCCCGGAGCGCACAATATCACTAGCAGACGGGGCTGTTACAGATGGTATTAGAGCATCAAGTTAATGGAGTCCTAGGGGTCTACGAAGCCGTGTTAGTAGAGTCTTGTTTATGGGTATGAAGTGCGACATACTTATAAACAGGAGGCTACAAGCATTTAGGAAAAGTCTCATTTTTTCTCATACTTTAGATCGTGCAGTAGATCCTACCTCTAAGAAATTATCTAATGTATTTGTTTCTCTAAAACTCACAGAAATAGCTCGTACTCGCAACTCTGACACTGATACTCAGGATGCTGCTCAAGAAACTATTGCTACTATTGTGGCTCAAGGTAGAACTAAGAAGGCTTCAACTCAGAAAGGAAGGGTAAATCCACAAAGGGGGTTCAAGTACCCCGGGTTGAACATGAAGAAGAGGTGGAGCATGATGATACAGTACCTCGGGATCTAGTGCCGCCCCCAACGGCAGCTCCAACTCTGACAGCTATATCTCCAGAAGTGAGTCAGATGCTTAATGTTGTCAACAGTTCTTTGGAGATGTTTAAAGCCTTCATGTCCAACTAGAACGAGAGAAGAGATGAGATTCCAACTCAATCAACTAGACAGAACAATTTTGAGTCCTCAAGAGTGAATGAATTTTTGAAGTTGTGTCCTCCATTGTTCCATGGTTCTATAGATGATGAAGATCCAGTGTTGTGGCTGGAGGGTGTCAAGAATGCCCTTCGAGCGATGAAGTTGTGGAGCTGGCTGCTTATCAACTTAGAGATGTGGATGGCGCTTGGTTTGAGATGTGGGAAAAGGAAAGAGATGAAGATGATGGTCCGCCTACTTAGGAAGAATTTGAAGAGGCCTTCATGGCTAACTTTATCTCGGAAGAGGATAGGGAAGCTAAGTCTACAGAGTTCGAACAGCTCAAGCAAGGGAACAATAATGTGCAAGAGTACTACATGGAATTCATAAGGTTGGCTAAGCATGCTCCTCACATGGTTAAGATAGAAAAAACAAAGATTCACAGGTTTGTTGGCGGTTTGTCTTACCACATTAAGGATACGACATCAGCTGCAGTGGTAGGAATTAAAGCTTTCTCCTCTGTTGTGGGATTCTCCTAGCACTTAGAAAAAGACATTAAATAGAGGAGAGAAGAGAAAAGGAATAACAAGAAAGCCCGGACAGTAGGCAGGTTTAATGGTATATCTAACGGAAGTGGAAGGGGTTCCTCTGATAAGGAGTCATTAGCACCAGCTCAGTCCAGTCATCAGTTTGGCGGTGGGTCTTCCTTCAGTCGTACTCAAAGTTATGGAAACCAGTCTCGCCAGAATCAGAATTTTAGGAAATCATCCTCACATAGCATGAGTCATGCTGAGCAACATTCATACCAACAAGGTCTTTGTGGAACATGTAAGCGGCAACATTTAGGTAAGTGGAAGCCAGGGTTTCATGGTTTCTATCATTGCAGAGACATTGGTGATATAAAGGTAAACTACCCAAAGTTGTAGTGTAATTTCAGTGGTGGATCAACTCGTCCTTCTAGTTCCTCAGCTACTGCAGTTGCACCACCTCAGGCTCATGTTTCTCATAATCATATCGGGCATGGATTAGGCAGAGGGGCAGATTGAGTTAATTAAGGAGGGGGAGAACCCCGTTTGTTTTCCACACTTGACCGTCAGAGTGCAGAGGCATCTGCAGAAGTTCTTACAAGTATACTTCTAGTCTGCTCACATAACGTTTATGCCATAATGGATCCATTTAGCTCACATCATTAATCAAGAATCATAACCACCACCTCTTCAGTCTGTGCCACTTGTTAGAGAATTCCCAGAAGTTTTCCCAAATGACCTTCCCAGAATTCCTCTCGAAAGAATCATAGACTTTGGCATCGACATCATGCCAAGCACTCAGCCCATATCTATACCTCCTTACAGGATGTCCCCAGCAGAACTTAATGAGTTGAGAGAATAGTTGAAATACCTTCTTGAAAAGGGCTTAATCAGTCCGAGTGTTTCACCGTGGGGTGCCCCTGTCCTGTTTTTCAAGAAGAAAGATGTGTCTCTCACAATGTGCGTCGACTATCGGTAGTTGAATAAAGTTACCATTAAGAACAAGTACCCCCTGACAAGAATTGAAGATTTATTTGATCAACTTCAGGGTGCAAATTACTTTTCCAAAGTAGACTTGAGGTCAGGGTACCACCAGTTGAGAATCAGAGAAGAGGATATATCTAAAACGGCCTTTAGAACTCGCTACGAGCACTATGAATTTCTTGTAATGTCCTTCAGGTTAACAAATGCTCCAGTTGCATTCATGGACCTCATGAACAGATTTTTCAAGCCATTCCTTGATACCTTTATTATTGTGTTTATAGACGATATTTTGGTATACTCTAAGAGTAGAGATTATCATGTTAAACACCTTAGGATAGCCTTGCAGACCTTGAAGAAGAATGAGCTTTATGCTAAATTTTCCAAATATGAATTCTGATTGCAGTCAGTGGCATTCTTAGGCCACGTGGTATCTAGTGAAGGCATAAAAGTAGACCCTCAAAAGACAAGCAGTCAAAAGCTAGCTAAGGCCGACAATGCCAACCGAAATTAAGAGTTTCTTGGGTTTAGTTGGCTACTATAGAAGGTTTATAGAGGGATTTTCCTCACTTGAAGCTCCATTAACAAAGTTGACCCAGAAAGAAGTTAAGGTCCAGTGGTCAGACACTTGTGAGCAGAGTTTTCAAGAGTTAAAGAAGAGGTTGACCACTACACATGTGTTAACCTTGCCGATAGGTTCGGGTGGGTTCATAGTGTATTGTTATGCCTTCAAAGTTGGTCTTGGTTTTGTTCTTATGCAAAATGGAAATGTTATTGCTTATACTTCCAGGAAGTTAAAGAATCATGAAAGGAACTACCCCACACACGACTTGGAGCTTGCAACAGTGGTGTTTGCATTAAAGATATGGCGACACTACCTTTATGGTAAGCATTCTGAAGTGTTTACAGATCACAAAAGCCTTATGTACATTTTCAAGCAAAAGATATTAAATTTGAGACAAAGAAGGTGGCTCGAGCTATTTAAGGATTATGACATCAATATCCTTTATCACCCGGGAAAAGCTAAAGTGGTAGTAGATGCACTTAGTAGGAAGTGAATGGGTGTCCTGGCTCATCTTGCAGTAGAAAGGAGAACTTTGGGTCGAGAAATTCAAAAAGTGGAAAGTGATGGAATTAGATTGGATGAGACCGAAGAAGGAGGTATAAGTACTTATGCCTTAGCGCAATCCTCTTTAGTTGCGCATGTTAAGGCTGAGAAAGACGAAGATCCATAATTAGTGAAGTTAAAATAAGGAGTTAGAAAAAAGGAAATCACTTCTTTCACCCTAGGAAGTGATGGAGTTTTGAAGTTGAATGATCGGTTATGTGTGCCTGATGTAGATGGGCTTAGGAAGGCCATAATGGAAGAAGCTCACAGTTCAAGGTACTTTATCCACCCAGGTGCTACCAAAATGTATCTGGACTTGAAAGAGTTGTATTGGTAGAAAGGCATGAAAAAGCAAGTAGCAGATCATGTGGCTAAATATTTGACTTGCCAGCAAGTCAAAGCCGAGCATCAGATGCCTAGTGGCCTAGCTCTAGATATAGAGATACCACAGTGGAAATGGGAGATGATTAATATGGATTTCATAGTAGTTCTACCTCGCACATACCGTAAGCATGATTCAATTTGGGTTATTGTAGACCGACTGACAAAGTCCGCGTATTTCCTACCAGTAAAGACGACAAATTTCGCAGAGTAGTATGCGCAGTTGTACATCAAAGAAATAGTCTGATTGCATGGTACTCCGATTTCAATCACATCTGATAGAGGCCCTCAGTTCATGGCGCATATTTGGCAAGAATTTCAGAAAGGTTTAAGTACCAAGGTCAATTTGAGCATCGCTTTGCATCCACATACTGATGGCCAGGCAAAAAGAACCATTAGGACTCTCGAAGAGATGTTGTGAGCATGTGTTATAGATTTTAGAGGTAATTGCGATGATTATTTGCCACTTATAGAATTTGCTTACAATAACAACTATGAGGCCGACATTGGTATGGATCCTTATGAAGCGTTGTATGGGCGAAGATGTAGGTCTCCAGTGGGTTGGTTTGAACCAGTAGAGGTGTCGTTTATTGGTCTAGAGTTTATTTGTGAGGCCTTTGAGAAAGTTCAGCTAATCAGAGAAAGACCGAAAGCGTCTCAGAGTCGTCAACAGTTTTATTCTGAGAAGAGGCATCGTGAATTAGAGTTCATGGTTAGTGATACAATGTTTTTGAAAGTTTCACCAATGAAAGGGGTTATGAGGTTTGGTATGAAAGGGAAACTTATTCCTAGATTTATGGGACCTTATGAAATTCTAGAAAAGAAAACGTGGCTTATGAGCTAGCGCTGCCCGTTGAGTTGCCTCTGTTCATCCTATCTTTCATGTATCTATGCTTAGAAAGTACATTCATGATGAGTCACATATCATACCTGTCGATACCATAGAAATTAAAGAAGGGTTGACTTATGAAGAGGTACTTATAAAAATTCTGGATAGGCAAGTAAGAAAGTTGAGAACAAAAGATTTAGCATCGGTAAATATTTTGTGGAATAATCATGATTCAAAAGAGGCTACGTGAGAGGTCGAGGAAGATATGAGGAAGAAATATACATATTTATTTTCGGAAAAAGGTATGTGAACCTAGGCTTGGTTTGGCATTTATATTTTATTTATTAAATACAAGTTAGCATGTATTTATGTCTTTGCTAGATTATACTTAGTTGTTGAAGTAATTTAGTTTTTGCCAGAGTATATTTAGTTATTTATTAAATTAGTGCCATGCCAGAGTACATTTAACTCATTAAAGTGATTTACTTTTGCTAAAGTGTTGTGCTTTAGATTCTTGTTGGTTATTTTGGTACCTCCTTGCCGGAGTGTGAGTAATTAGTATATGAGGTGTGTATAGTGCCTATGAACATCCTGTTATCGTATATTTGGTTGTTGTTTGTAGTTGTGGTATTGGTGATAGGGATTGTTTTTTTTTTTTTCTGGATAGTCCAATTTATAGAGGAGACTCTTCCGAAATATTTAAAAATTTAGGGAGTTAGCCAAAATTTTGAGTCCCTTAGGAAAGTGAGTAGTGCTAAGAAAACTTAAGAAGTTCAAATGAGTGGTCCTAGAAACATTCGAGGATGAATGATTTTAAGGAGGGAAGATTATAACACTCCTCAAAACTATAAAAGTTTAAAAAATACGCTAAATATAGAATTAATTTTTAAAAATCTTGCCTAGAGTGTAAAAAGATTATAATTAAATAATTGGATATACGATTAAGGAAATGTTAATAATTTTTTATATTATTAATTATTAAAAGTGGTATCATTAATTAATAGTTAAGTGAAAACAAAACAAAAAATAATAATAAAAGCAATAAAACAAAAAATAAATAGGGGGACAAACTTAAAAGCCCATAAAGGGTTGTTGGAACCAAAAAGGATTGAAAATCCTTTATACAAAAACAGAAAGCCTTCCGTTCATTCTCACGAAAAGAGAACCACGAAACAGAGGCAGCAAATCCAGCGAACAATTTCACGCAGACAACACAAAAATTCTAGGCTTCTTTACAAATAACTAGTTCTTGAACACACGTATGTAAAATTTCCTATGCTCAACTGTTCTACAGTATAAGAATTGGATAGGTAAACTCCCTTAAACTCCCTTCCGTCTCTGTATGAACACTAAATCTCATGTTTAGGTGTGAAACTTTGAAATCAATTAAAATGCATTGGTTATTGTAGAATCGATTATTTGACGGGTATAAATTGGACTGAGGCCTACGTATTGTCTCAAGGAGTTTAGAGGTGAGTTGATATAACCCTGTACTAAAGTGGTTTAACTTACAAAAGCACGCATACAAGGTGTTTGATGAATTACTTTAAAGAGTCAATATATGTACTTAATTGGAGTAAGTGAGTACCTATTAGCTTAGAATTATTTTAGCTAAAATTTAGATGATTTATTCTGATGTATGTGCGCAAATTTTCAGATTTTTGTGTAATTCTTATACGCCACTTTCATGTTGAAAATGAAAGAAGAAGAAAGAATCTTTTGAAATACTTTTGAATGTTTATTTCGTTCTTTCACATACCTTACATTTAAGGATTCAAGTATGAATATGTTTAAAAGATTTAGACTTGAAAAGTCAAAAGAAGAAGCTTTAGAACTAAAATAGTTTTGGGAGTATCCTCTATTCTGAGAAGGGGTCCTCGTCTAGGACGAGGGTCCTAACCAAAGCGTTGACTTCCTGAAACTACTTGTGCCAAAGTAGGGAGCACACGAGCTGAGGGTCTCATTGCCGAGAACTTACTTAGCTAGGCTAAGGTATGATACACGAGCGTTGAGAACTATGAAGCGAGTGGCACCTCGTGTATTGGGCCTATTCGATCAGGTTGGGATCGAACCCGTGTCGATCACACAGTGACTAAGCCAGAAATAAGTCAGGATAGTTGGAAATCCCCAAGTATAAAATGAAGTATTTTTTTTAAGAAAGAAAAAGAAAAAAAAAAGAATTTATTTTAGAATATTCATGAATGCCAATATGCAATTATTTTAGAATTGTTCATATAAGCTCTTTTACATGCATTTAGAATCTTTGCTCGTAATGTATATGTTATTAAAGTTTCATCCCATGTTGTTGAGACTCACTGAGTATAATGGATG
Source organism: Nicotiana undulata (assembly GCA_005239495.1). Lineage (NCBI taxonomy): Eukaryota > Viridiplantae > Streptophyta > Magnoliopsida > Solanales > Solanaceae > Nicotiana > Nicotiana undulata. The sequence continues at coordinate 37,428 of ML287199.1, forward strand.
GTACTGACGTTATCTTATGGAAACCTACATTGGTTTGCAGTACAACGTAGAAACCGGCTTTGCAGGTGAGCAGGTTATGGGTTAGGACTTCCCTCACTTCCAATGCTATTGGTGAGCTCCGCTTTTGTTGGTGGAGTACTCCTTGGAGTCGTCATTATTTAGCTATTTATTTGTTTACTTAGAGAACTAGCTAGGAAATCTCATGTCCTGAGCAGTGCGTCAATTTAGCAGTAGAGGCTTCAAAGACACAGTCGTTGGTTCAAGATTATGATATTTTTGATAATAACCTAGTAGAATTTCAGTGGTTACTAAAAGTAAAGTTTTTGAGTTGGTTTACTTTAGATATTTAAATAAATTAAAAATATTTGATTACAGTATTGCCTTGTGGCATATAAAGTTTAAAGTTATAACAGATTTGATAAGCGTAGATGGTTCACTCGGTCATGTTTAGTGATTGTGTGCCGGTCCCTGCTTATTTAGAAAATGGGTCGTGACAAACATGGTATCAGAGCCACTCTTGTATCAGCCTTGCCTATTGTCGGTCAGAGCTCAAGTGAGTTTAGGCAAATCTCGGTTAGGCGGGGCAAACCTCAGTGCTGAGTCTAGGCAAATTCCATGCGGTGGGGAAAACCTCAGCGAGGACGCTGAGTCCATAAGAAGGGGTGTGTGTAACACCTCAAACTTTAGACAGAGTCTCATATCGGCAAAACACAATAGGGATGTTGGGTATATAAGTTAACAAGCCTTAGACCCTAGAGACACTTTTTAAAATCGTGAGGTCCAAGGAAAAGAGCAGACAATATCACTAGCGGACTCGGCTATTACATCTTGGGCATGCGAGTTGTTTATTTTTGCATGCATGTGTTATCGAAGGGTGTAGGAAGGTTGTGAGATAAAAATTTTAAAGAATGGGTTGTGGGATGATGGAATCCTCTATAAAAACGGCCTTGAAACCTTAATGCACATCTAGTGTTTGATAGAATGCTCAAATGAGCTAGAACCATGATTATCTCCCTAATTTTAGTTCAATATATTATATTTCTAAAATAGATTGAAATTGCTAATTTCGGAACATTTTAGAGTTTAAGGAAGCTCAATTGAGGAATGTTGGATAAACTCTTCTCTTAAAATTGAATCCCACGGTGTTCATGTAATTGGTGTAAGTCCCAAATTGATCTTATAAAACTGGCTATTTTTAATATGCTTGTGTTGAAAGATATATGTTCAATATATTTTCAAAATGCTTTTATCACATTATCTTATCATTTGAGGATGTGTTCAAGGTATGGGATGTCTGTTAAAAATTTTAAGACTTCAAGTCAAGTTCGAATGAAGGTTGTTATGCCAAATTGTTTGAAAAGTCTCTATGTGCCTACGATTCTCAATTGCTCACATGTGTATTTAAAGTATTGAATGGAAAGCTTTATTGTTGTTGATGATGATAATGATGTTTGAATATTGAAAAAATAACTTGAATTATGAAACACGTCCAAGTGCCAAGATTGACTTTATTATTTTGCCACTAATGCCAATGAATTGAAAAGATCTGAAAGAAGTATGAAGTGAGATGATTGATAGAAAAGGGTAATGTCTTAGGTGAGACGGCCTAGCCAATCGGGCCGTGATCGGACGCCATACCGCACACATGGTGGTGAATGTGCTGGAAGGTTCTTGTGGTTGATGTCTCAAATGAGGCAGCCTAGCCGATCGGGGCGTGATCGTACTCCGTGTAAAAGTATGGTGGTGTTGTGAATGATGGCATATCGGTACCAAATATCTCCTAACCTAAAAACATGGAGCTTTGTTACTGGCACTACTATTGTACATTTTGTAATTATTAGAGGCTCTGTAGACATAGTGGGGATTGTATGCCGGTGTTGGGAAAAGTCAAAAAATTCATGTTATAATTGAGTCACTTGTTCCACTTTAAACTATGAAAAATGTGTGTATTTTGAGACTTTAAAATGAAGTAACTAATAAATGATTTGGTATTGTATACATGATCTTCGTATTGCTTAATTAATGAAATATGTCTTCTCTTTATTCATGAGTGAGTTTGGGCAGAAAGAATTTAACAGGCTTGCTCGGCTGGGTTCACTCGGTTGAGCGCCGGTCGCGCTCCCTGAGTTTGGAGCGTGACAAACTTGGTATCAACGCCTAAGGTTTTAAAGTGTCCTAGGATGTCTCAGAGCAGTGTCTAGTAGAGCCCTTCTTATTAGTTTGTTGTCAACCACATTAATAAGATGGAGGCTACTTAGACATTTAGGAATAATACCCATCTTTGATATTCTATATAGTGCGATAGACCTGAAAGTGAGATTGTTCCTCCTCTTCTTGTGAATTTGCTCTAATTTTCAATACATGGCACCTAGGAAGAAAGCAAGAATTGGCCAAGGACCCAGTGGCAGTTGATTATTTACTTGATGATGTGGGTAAGTGTAACACCCCGTAAAATCGGCTTAGGTATGAATGAGTTAAAGGAGTAGTAATGTAACGACCCCGAATCCTAATCCAGGTCGTGATGGCGCCTAATGACGGGGTTAGGCAAGCCAATATAAACTACACTAGGTGTTACCCTTCCCATTTGATTAAGCAAGTCAATACTTACCAATTTTAAAACAATTAAACATGATGATAGCTTGATAACACTACATGGCCAAAATAAAGCATATGCAAGCCTATACAATCCAAAATCCAAAATATACACTACGTGTGTGCCAGGAACTAGTGTCACGAGTATCATGGGAAAACTAACGGAACATACAAAGGATAATAATATATATATACAAATCCACCGTCTGAATGAAATAGACGAGGAAAATAACAAAAGTAAATGAAACTCCATGGTGCTGCTGGGGATCGACAGAGGAAGCAGCTCACCGTGAAGTCAAGTCCACTAGCTCAGGGTCTATCTCTGGTACAATAACCAGAAGCACCGGCCTCAGAACCTGTACAGTTAAGTATAGAAGTGCAACATGAGTACATATTAAATAAATATGTACCAAGTGAGTATCCCGCCTAATCTCGAAGAAGTAGTGACGAGAGGTCGACTCGATACTCACTAAGGTCCAACAATAATAACATATGATAGAATATAAAGAAATACAGTAGGCATGTCAGGAAATAAGCAACAAGTACATATCTAGAACGGAAATCCAAACAACTACTGAATTAAGCAATAATGCACTTTCAAGGGTAAGACCACCGAAACGAAACAATAATCACCAAGTCTTAGATCCGCCGTGGCATACGGCCCGCTCCCATAAGGTACCTTCTAAACTCGCCGTGGCGTACGACCCGATCCCATATGTGTACAATACCTCTCAACTCCGCCGTGGCATATGGACCGATCCCATATATATATCACAAATACTTTACAACTCTGTCGTGGCGTGCGACCCGATCCTATATATATTTCACAAATACTTTTCAACTCTGTCGTGGCGTGCGGCCCGATCCCATATATATTTCACAAATACTTTTCAACTCTGTCGTGGCGTACGACCCGATCCCATATATATTTCACAAATACTTTTCAACTCTACCGTGGCGTACGGCCCGATCCCATATATATTTCACAAATACTTTTCAACTCTGCCGTGGCGTACGGCCCGATCCCATATATATTTCACAAATACTTTTCATAACAAATTCCTTTCCATTCAACAAATTTCCATAAAGCCTCAGAGGAACAATACTATACAAAACATAATCCCATAGTACATATGGCGTCACAATAAATCATATAAATCATTGCAAGGAAGCATATACGGCATTACGAGGAAGCATATAAGACATTACGAGGAAGCATATAAGGCATGATGTGGGCTTAACTACCCGGACATAACAATGATAGCCGCTACGTACGGACTCTCGTCACTTGGAGTGTACGTAGCCCCCAAACAATTTACACATAGCATATACATAACCTATGGGGACAATTACCTCTTACAAGGTTAGAAAGGAGACTCACCTCGTGTCGAATCTACCCCTCGGACCACAACTGCGCCCGAAAATCCGAACTCTACACCCGAGGACTCGCAACTAGACAAAAGGTGTAAAATTAAATCAATGCATGCACAATGTGGGAAATTATTTTAGTTATTCACTAAAATTGCTATTCTTGAAGAATTCTCAAATTCCAACCCCAGTCCCGCATGCTCAAATTCCGAAAATTCTCGAAGGGATCTCTCACCCAAAGCCTAAGGATCATTAAGGTGTGATTTCTACTTGAATTCATGGCCTAAAATGGAAAACCACAAAATCCCCAAGAGCCCTAAAATTACTACCTAATTCTATGATTTTTGATAACTTAGTAGGGAATTTAACTAGGAATTGATGTTTGAAACTAGTAAAACCATGGAATTTACTTACCTCAATAACAGTGGTGGAGGGTTCCTTGAAGAGCTCTCGAAAGACTTGAGGAGGAAAATGAAAATTGAGGAAATAGGCTAAGTCCCGTATTTAATAAAATTGCCCAGGAATTCCTCCAATGCGATCGCGACAAGGGCCATGCGATCGCGAAGGCCAACTGGCCAGACCTCTGCGATCGCGGCAGAGGTCCTGCGATCGCGAAGAGTAACTATGCCCGGCCCTGGCTTGGCACTATGCGATCGCGAGGATGGGGCTGCGATCGCGAAGGCATGGAGTCCAGGCTTCCGCGATCGCGAAGAGGAAGTTGCGATCGTGAAGAACAATCAGCAGCCCAGCCAAATTCCTTCTCCGCGATCGCGACCCACCTTCTGCGATCACAGAGAAGGAAACCAGGCAGCAAAAATCTGGTTTTTCCAACTTAGCTCCCGGGGGTCCAAAACTCACCCGAGCCCCTCGGGACCCCGTCGAAAAGCACCGGCAAGTCTGTATTCATGATACGGACTCGCTCAAACTTCCGGAACGCGAAAAACAAAAACAGAACTCACAATTCAAACCCATAACAAAATTGAATCATGCTTAAGAACTTAAGATTCTAGAATTCATTTCAATGCGCCGAACCGGCCTATACTACTCGGAATGATTTCAAACTTTGCAGACAAGTCGTAAATGACATAATGGAACTATTCCCAGTCTCAGAATTGCATTCGGACCTTGGTAACATAAAATCACATTCCAAAAAAAATTAAAATTCTATGAAAATCCTCAAAACTTCATTAACTCTAAAGTTTTCCATTTTGATCCGAAACCCGTCAAATCAAGTCTGTTTCTTACCAAATTTCACAAGTAACTTAAATAACACATATTGAAATTGTCCCGGCCTCCGAAATAATAATACGGGCCCGGCAACACAAGTTTCACATCGAGGTTCATTTTCATAAGCCTTTATTATTTTCAGAAAACAATTTTCTTTAAAAATTCATTTCTCGGACTTGGGTCCTCAAAATTCGATTCCGGGCATACGCCCAAGTCCCATATTTTCCTACGGACCTTCCGGGACTTCGAGATCACGGGTCCGGGTTCGTTTACCAAAAATGATGACCAAAGTCAACTTTATTCAATTAATTATCATAAATTCAACTCTTTATCATAAGTTACATAATTAAATTTACATAAGATGACCTTTTGGGTAATCACAATCTCCCCATCTAAAACAAACATTCGTCCTCGAACGGACGTAGTATCGTACCTGAAGTGCTGAATAGCTGTGGATACCTGCTCCGCATGTCTTCCTCGGACTCCCAAGTCGCCTCATCGACTGGTTGGCCCCTCCACTGGACCTTTACGGCAGAAATTCTCTTAGACCTCAACAGGCGGTCCTGCCTATCAATAATAGCAACTGGCTCCTCCTCGAAACCCAACTTCTCATATAACTGAATAGTGCTAAAATCAATCATGTGAGAGAAGTCGGCATGATATCTCCGGAGCATGGATACATGAAATACCGGATGAACTCCTGATAAGGCGGGAGGTAAAGCGAGCTCATAAGCAACCTCCCAGACTTGCCTCAACACCTTGAAAGGGCCTATAAACCTGGGGCTCAGCTTGCCCCTCTTCCCGAATCTCATAACGCCCTTCATCGGCGAAACCTTCAATATAACCTTATCTCCCTCCATAAATGCTACATCACGCACCCGCTGATCTATGTAACTCTTTTGCCTGGACTGAGCTGTGCGTAGTCTCTCCTGAATAATTTTCACCCTATCTAAGGCATCTCTCACACGATCTGTGCCATATAACTTGGCCTCGCCAGGCTCAAACCACCTAATAGGAGAACGACATCGCCGGCAGTATAAAGCCTCGAATGGAGCCATCTCTATGCTGGACTGATAACTGTTATTGTATGCAAACTCCGCCAAAGGCAAGAATTGGTCCCACTGACCGCCAAAATCAATCACGCAAGCCTTGAGCATATCCTCCAAAATCTGAATTGTACGCTCTGACTGACCATCAGTCTGAGGGTGAAATGTTGAGCTGAGATCTATCTGAGTTCCCATCTCACTGTGCAATGCTCTTCAGAAGTGCGAGGTGAAGTGAGGACCTCGATCTGATATAATGGACATTGGCATACCGTGCAACCGGACTATCTCCCGAACATAAATCTGGGCCAGCCTCTCTGTAGTATAAGCCAAAGGAATGAAATGCGCCGATTTGGTAAATATATCCACAATGACCCAAACTGCGTCAACCTTCCGCAAAGTCCGAGGCAACCCACCCACAAAGTCCATGGCGATGCGCTCCCATTTCCACTCAGGAATGGGCATCTGCTGAAACAAGCCTCCTGGCCTCTGGTGCTCGTACTTGACTTGCTGACAATTGAGATACCTAGCAACATATTGCACTATATCCTTCTTTGTCCGCCTCCACCAGTAGTGCTGCATTAAATCACGGTACATCTTCGTCGCACCCGGATGAACAGAATACCGAGAACTATGGGCCTCTTCTAGAATTCTCTTCCTCAGGCCATCAATATTAGGAACACATAAACGTCTCTGGAGCCTCAAGACACCATCCTCGCCCAAAGTAACCTCCTTGGCCCTGCCCTGGACCACTGTAACCCGAAGATCTACAAGGCATGGACCATCAAACTGTCGAGCCTTAATCTCCCCCAACAATGAAGACTGGGCAACTACATGAGCCAAAACTCGACGAGGCTCCGAAAGGTCCAATATCACAAAGTGATTGGCCAAGGACTGAATGTCCAAGGCTAAAGGTCTCACCTCCGCTGCAATGTAGGCCAAGCTACCCATGCTCGCTGCCCTCCTGCTCAAAGCATCTGCTACTACATTCGCCTTGCCCGAGTGATACAAAATAGTGAGATTATAATATTTTAACAACTCAAGCCATCTCCGCTGCCTCAAATTAAGGTCTCGCTGCTTGAATAAGTGCTGCAAATTGCGGTGGTCAGTGTATACCTCACATGACACACCATACAAATAGTGCCGCCAAATCTTCAAAGCATGAACAATTGCCGCCAACTCTAAGTCGTGCACAGGATAATTCTTTTCATGAACCTTCAGCTGGCGCGAAGCATAAGCAATAACCCTGCCATCCTGCATCAACACACATCCCAACCCGACGCGTGAAGTGTCGCAATACACGGTATACATCCCAGAACCGGAAGGCAATGTCAGAACTGGTGTTGAGCTCAAAGCTGACTTGAGCTTCTAAAAGCTCGCCTCACACTTGTCGAACCACCGAAATGGGGCATTCTTCTAAGTCAATCTGGTTAATAGAGCTGCAATAGAAGAGAACCCTTCCACGAATCGGCGATAATAGCCTACTAGGCCCAAGAAACTCCTGATCTCTGTAGCTGAAGTAGGACGCGGCCAACTCTGAACCGCCTCAATCTTCTGAGGATCAACCTTGATACCTTCTCCGGACTACATGCCCCAAAAATGCCACGGAATCTAACCCGAACTCGCACTTGGAGAACTTAGCATACAACTTCTGTTCCCGCAAGGTCTGGAGCACAACTCTCAAATGCTGCTCATGCTCACCCAGGCTCCGCGAATAAATCAAGATGTCATCAATGAAGACGATGATGAAGGAATCAATATACGGTCTGAATACACTATTAATCAAGTCCATGAATGCTTCTGGGGCATTAGTTAAACCAAAGGACATCACCGGGAACTCATAATGGCCATATCTGGTACGAAATGCAGTCTTCGGAACATCTAAAGCCCGAATCTTCAACTGATGATAACCCGATCTCAAATCAATCTTGGAAAACACACGAGCACCCTGCAACTAGTAAAATAAATCAACGATGCGCGGCAGAGGATACTTATTCATAATAGTAACCTTATTCAGCTGGCGGTAATAATACACATCCGCATGGACCCATCCTTCTTCTTCACAAATAGGACTAGAGCACCCTACGACGACACACTCGGGCTGATGAACCCCTTAGCCAACAACTCCTCAAGTTTCTCCTTTAACTCTTTCAACTCCTTAGGAGCCATACGATACGGGAGAATTGAAATAAGCTGAGTATCTGGAGCTAAATCAATGCAAAAATTAATATCTCGATCTGGAGGCATGCCTGGAAGATTTGAAGGAAATACGTCTGAAAAACTCTCGCACCACCGGCACTAAATCAATGGTCGAAGGCTCGGCGGTGGTGTCCCGCACATAAGCAAGGTAAGCCAAACAACCCTTATCGACCATATGTCGAGTCTTCACGAAGGAAATGACCCGGCTGGAGGCACTAACTGAAGAACCTCTCCACTCTAGCCTAGGCGACTCAGGCATGGCTAAAGTGACTGTCTTGGCATGGCAATCTAACACATCATGATAAGGAGATAGCCAATCAATGCCTAGGATAACCTCAAAATCAATCATATCCAGCAATAAAAGATCTGCTCTTGTATCGAAACCGCAGAAAGTGATCACACAAGATCGGTAGATCTGGTCTACCACCGCAGAATCGCCCACAAGAGTGGACACATATATAGGAGAACCCAAGGACTCACGAGGGACATCCAGAAAATGAGCAAATAGTACTAAAACATATGAATAAGTGTATCCTGGGTCAAATAGTACCGAAGCCTCTCTACCACATACTCAGATAATAAATGTGATTACGGCGTCTGAGGCTACTGCATCTGATCTGGCCGGAATGGCATAAAATCTGGCTGAGGATCCGGAAGACTTAACTCCCCCAGAGTGAACACGAAGTAATTGACCCCCTCCTGGTTGGCCTCCCCCTCTAGGACGACCCCTGCCGACCTGTCCTCCACCTCGAGGTGGCCGGACTGCTGGTGCTGAACTCCTAGGCTGATAACTCTGCTGCACTGCCTTGCCCCGATACCTGGGACAATAACTCCACGTATGACCCGACTCCCCACACTCGAAACAACCTCCTAGCACTACAGCCCACTGCCCGAAAGAGGAAGAGCCCTGAATAGCCAGAGGGCGGTATGAACCCTCTAGTAAGGCACTGAAATAGGTACCAGAGGATCTCTGATGACTGGAATAACCGCTCGGTGCACTCTGGATGGCTGGAGGACGATAGGAACGCTCTGGCATAGCGCCGAACTGAGGCCTCACTGAACCACCTCGACAGGGTAGTGGGGGTGATGAATATGAAGGTCAGCTGGGCTGACCACCCCCGAACTGAACCCTTCTCCTAGCTGAAGCATCCCTGAACTCTCCTGAGAACCTGGCCCTCTTGTCCCGCTGACCCTACTGACTACAAGCTGGTAGGGGGTACCCATCTCCACCTCTCAGGCCATAGAGGCCCTAATACCTGAATGCAAGACTACCACAAACCGCCCACCCTCTCGGCATCAGTAGGCAATATCATAAGGGCATGGAGAGATAACTCGGAAAATCTAGCCTCATAATCAGTCACTGACATATGCCCCTACTCTAGTCGCTCAAACTGACCCCGTAGCTCCTCCATCTCAGAAGGTGGAATGTATCTGTCTAGAAATAGCTGAGAAATCTAATCCCAAGTGACAGGAGGAGAATCTGCTGGTCTGCTAAGAATATATGACTACCACCACCTGCGAGCTCTGCCCTCTAACTGAAATGTGGTGAAATCCACTCCATGGGACTCCAAAATCCTCATGTTGTGCAGTCTGTCCCTGCACCTATCAATGAAATCCTGAGCATCCTCACCCCGCTCACCCCTGAAGACTGGAGGGAGAAGTCAGGTCCATCTATCCAACATCTTCGGTTAGTCACCCTCTGCAAGTGGCCTGGGCTCTGGGGCTGCTACAACGGGCTGAACCCCACCCACGGGCGGAGTGCCTGGGGTATGACGTGATGCTGCTGCCTGACCTGTGGCCTGAGCGGTAGGGGTCTGGACTCCCCCTCCCACCTGAGAAGTAGCAGGGTCGGCTGGAAATAAACCAGCCTGCGACATAGTGTCCATGAATCTCATCATACGGCCCATGACCTCCTGGAAGTTTGGCCGCATCATGAAATCCACTGGAGCAGGTGCTACTGGAGGCACCTTATCCTGCTCCTCCATAATAGGGTCCTCTGGTGGTGCCACTGGTGTAGCTCTGGGACGCCCTCGTCCCCTACCTCGAGCAGGTGCTCTACCCCTACCTCTACCCCGACCTCGGGCGGCGGGGGCAGTGGCATCTCCCGGGCTAGAAACATCGGATGCACGCGTCCTCACAATCTGTGAGAGAATAGAAGAATACGTTTGAGTTCATCATAGATTTCACGACAGGATATGAATAAAGGGAAGTTTCCTAACAATCCATAGCTTCTTAAAGATAAGTACAAACGTCTCCGTACCGATCCGCAAGACTCTACTGGGCCTTCCCGTGACTCCTGAGACTTACGTGAACCTAGGGCTCTGATACCACGTTGTCACGACCCAGAATCAAAATCCAGGTCGTGATGGCGCCCAACGACGGGGTTCGGTAAGCCAATATGAATAACACTAAGTGTTACCCTTCCCATTTGATTAAACAAGTCAATATTACCAATTTTAAACAATTAAACTGTCACGGCCCAATTCTCCCTCTGACTGGGTCTCGTGACGGCACCTAGTCTAGACGACTAGGTAAGCCTATTACTTAAGCGAAATTTAGATAAAACAGGTAAAATAACAGTAAGTGAAATAAATCATAATAAAGTCGACGCCGCTGGACATTACCAGTTACTTTACCCAGAACCCGGAATATCACCATACATCACGAGCTACGCTACTGCTCAATATGTACAACTGGAAAAGAAAAGACCGTATAGTTTCATCTACAAGTACTACAACTTCAGGATAGGAAGGGGACTCAGAGATCTGCGGACGCTGCAGATTATACCTCGAGTCTCCTGATACTGCTGCTGCTGGCTAGCTGAGATACCGCGTACTAGGACCTGGATCTGCACATGGGGAAAACATGCACAGAAGGGCGTGAGTACTCCACATTCGGTACCCAGTAAGTGCCAAGCCTAACCCCAGTCAAGTAGTGACGAGGTCAGGTAGAGGCCCTACTGAGGTTTGCAAAGTAACAGATA
>ML287199.1:48978-62979 GCA_005239495.1 Nicotiana undulata
GGTACCCAGTAAGTGCCAAGCCTAACCCCAGTCAAGTAGTGACGAGGTCAGGTAGAGGCCCTACTGAGTTTTGCAAAGTAACCGATATAGAGAAAAAGTAAGTAAAGCAAGTGATAATCGACAGAAATTATGAGTAAAGACTTGCAAGAAACAGTATAATCAAATGCTAGGATCAACGCAATATATATATAAAGCTCTGTAAGAAAATAAAGGTACAATGCAATGCAATATGAGAGAAAGGCTCAGGTCTATGCCCGCAATCCCTGTATGCAATGCAGAATGAGGGAAAGTCTAATGTCTATACCCGCAATCCTTGTATGCAATGCAGTATGAGGGAAAGGCTCAGGTCTATGCTCGCAATCCCTGTATGCAATGCAGAATGAGGGAAAGGCTCAGGTCTATACCCGCAATCGCTGTATGCAATGCAGAATGAGGGAAAGGCTCAGGTCTATGCCCGCAATCCCTGTACGCAATGCAGAATTTGGGAAAGTCTCAGGTCTATACCTGCAATCCCTGTATTTAAACGCAATATAAAGTAAATCTCCAAAATAACGTAGTTTAAGGGTTTGAGGAAAAATCAGTTGGAAATCTCGAAGTAAAATCATTAAATCATTTTCAAAGAATAGTAACGACTGGAAAATCAAATAGAAATAAATTTACCATGATAAATAGTAAGTTATTATGCAATTTAAATGATAACAATAATAATAGAGTTGAAAAGGAAGCATTTTGTAGAAAGAACTATGAAACTTCAGTGAAAATATCCCGTGCACGCGCTCGTCACCTCACGTACACGGGGTTTTTATAGCAAAACCCAGTAAAATGCCTAAGGGAAAATTCCCCAACATAGAGTTAGGCAAGCAACTTACCTCGACTGTGTAAATCAATCAATAATCACGCTCTTGCCACGAGTATCCAACTCCGGGTGGCCCAAATCTATTCAATTCGATGGTATAATGTAAATATAAATTCAAGAAATCAAGATAACTAATTATCTCAGAATTAAAACGTGAAATTAGAAAATTTGACCAAAATGCCCCTCAGGGCCACGTCTCGGATTCGGGTAAAATTTATATTTTCTGAACCCTTATTCACTCACGGATCCAACCATATGAAAATCCCTCAAATCGGAGGTCCAATACCTAATCAAAACCCCAAAAGTAAGTCTAGGAGGTTTCTTCCAATTTTCCCCAATTTCAACTCAAAAACCTCAAATTTAAGGGTGGAATTTAAGGTTAGGAAGATGTGAATTAACCTATGGTGTTTAGTAATCACTTACCTCGATTACCCAGGTGAAAATCCTCTCAAAGATCGCCTCTCCCGAGCTCCCAAAACTAAAAAATGGTGTAATAACATAACCGTCGGATTTTTGGAATATGAACAGGGATTTCCGCGCCTGCGGTCCCTTTCACCGCACCTGCAGAAAAGGTATCGCAGGTGCGGGTTTCACTTAAGCTGGACAGAGGTCGCACCTGCGGGCCTTTTGTCGCTGGTGCGGTTCCGCACCCGCATAAACCCAATCGCCCTTGCGGGGACTGGGAAGGACTGGCCCAACCTCGCACCTGCGGCTAGGGGGCCGCTCCTGCGAGCTCGCACCTGCGGGAATTCCATCGCAGGTGCGAAAACACCAGAAAGAGTCTGATTCAGCAATTTGCCAAGTTCCAAATTCTTCCGTTAAGCATTCGAAATGACCCTGAGGCCCCCGGGACCTCAACCAAAACTACCAACTGACCCCAATAACTCATTCAAACTTAGTCAAGCCTTAAAGACACGTCCCGTAACATCAAAATACCCAAAAATGCATAGATTCAAGCCTAAGAATCATAGGAATTTTCAATAATTCACCCCCGACGCCGAACCACGTCTAAACTCGTCCGAATGACCTCACATTTTTCACACAAGTCATAAATGACACTTCGTACCTGCTATCGCTTTCAGAATTCCATTCCGAGCCTGATATCAAAATCTCACCTATCGGCCGAAATCGCCGAAATTCTGACTTTCGCCAATTCAAGCCTAAATCTACGTCTGGCCTCGAAAACGCATTTCGAACACGCTCCCAACCCCGAAATCGCTCAACGGAGCTAACGGAGTTGACAGATTTCCATTGCGGATCTGTCTTCACACAGCTCCTGCTACGGTCCAATTTCTAAGGTTAAAGCTCACCTTAAAGGACTATATGTTTGAAAACACTCAAATTTTCATAACTCAACTCTCCGACTCGTTCCATTAGCATATTAAGACATGGAAGACACCGTTATCATTGGATCAGGGCGCTAACTCTCAAAACTACTAGCTAGGTCGTTACATTCTCCCCCTGTTAAGAAAATTGTTCGTCCTCGAACGAGTATAGAAATATACCTGAAGCTGTGAATAGATGAGGGTACTGACTCTGCATATCCTGCTTGGTCTCCCAAGTCACTTCCTCGACCGGATGACCCCTCCACTGCACCTTGACTGAAGCAATATCCTTTGACATGAGCTTCCTGACCTGCCTATCCAAAATGGCCACTGGTTCCTCAACATATGATAGATCCTTGTCTAACTGGACTGAGCTGAAATCCAAAACATGTGTCGGGTCACCGTGATACTTCCGGAGCATGGACACGTGGAATACCGGATGAACACCTGCTAGGTTGGGAGGCAAGGCCAGCTCATAAGCAACCTCCCCAACACGCTGCAATATCTCAAAAGGGCAAATGAACCTCGGACTCAGCTTACCCTTCTTCCCAAATCTCATGACACCCTTCATCGGCGATGCCCGAAGCAAAACCCGATCACCAGCCATGAATGATAAATCATGAACTCTCCGGTCCGTATAACTCTTCTGTCTGGACTAGGCTGTGCGAAGTCTATCCTGAATCACCTTCACCTTTTCCAAGGCATCCTGAACCAAATCCGTACCCAACAATCGGGCCTCTCCCAGCTCAAACCATCCTACTGGAGATCTATACCGCCTACCATATAAAGCCTCAAACGGCGCCATCTGAATGCTGGACTGGGAGCTGTTATTATAAGCAAATTCTGCAAGAGGTAAGTACTGATCCCATGATCCTCCAAAATCCATCACACAAGCACGGAGCATATCCTCAAGAATCTGAATCGTGCGCTCGGACTGTCCGTCTGTCTGTGGGTGAAATGCTGTACTGAGATCAATGTGAGTACCCAACTCACTATGTAAGGCTCTCCAAAAGTGCAAGGTGAAATGAGGACCTCGGTCTGAAATAATAGATACCGGCACACCATACAACCGGACTATCTCCCTCATGTAAATCTGAGCCAATCTCTCCGAAGAATATGTAGTCAACACTGGAATGAAATGAGCTGACTTGGTCAGCCGATCCACAATCACCCAAATAACATCATACTTCCTCAAAGTCCAAGGGAGTCAAACCACAAAATCCATGGTGATCCGCTCCCACTTCCACTCTGGAAGCGTCATCTGCTGAAGTAATCCTCCCGGCCTTTGATGCTCACACTTGACCTGCTGACAATTGAGGCATCTGGCTACGAACTCCACTATATCCCTTTTCATTCTCTGCCACCAATAATGCTGTCTCAGATCCTGGTACATCTACGCGGTACCGGGATGAATGGAGTACCGCGAGCTATGGGCCTCCTCAAGGATCAACCTCCGCAGTACATCTACGTCAGGTACAAAAATACGGTCATGCAGTCTCAACACAACATCATCATCTATGGTCATATCCCTAACAACATCCCGATGAACTCTATCCCGAAGAGCTCGAAGGTCGAGATCATCATACTGGCACTCTCGAATGCGGTCATAAAGAGAAGATCGAGCAACAACACAAGCGAGAACCCGGTGAGGCTCAGAAAGGTCCAACCTCACGAACTGGTTGGCTAAGGACTGAACATCCAAAGCTAATGGCCTCTCAGTTGTATGAAGATATGCCAAGCTGCCCAAACTCTCCGCCCGGCGACTCAGGGCATCAGCCACCACATTGGCCTTCCCCGGGTGGTATAATATGGTGATGTCATAATCCTTGAGTAGCTCCAACCACCTGCGCTGACGCAAATTGAGATCCTTCTGCCTGAATATGTGCTGCAAACTCCGGTGATCCGTATATATCTCACAGGGAACACCGTATATATAATGACGCCATATCTTCAGGGCGTGAACAATCGCTGCCAACTCAAGATCATGAACCGGGTAATTTTTCTCATGTACCTTCAACTGTCTGGACGCGTAGGCAATCACCCTACCGTCCTGCATCAACACCGCTCCCAAACCAATCCTCGAAGCATCACAATAGACTGTATAGGACCCCGAACCGGTAGGTAGGACTAACACTGGAGCTGTAGTCAGGGCTGTCTTGAGCTTCTGAAAGCTCTCCTCACACTCCTCAGTCCATATAAAAGGTGCACCCTTTTGGGTCAATCTAGTCATGGGTGCTGAAATAGATGAAAATCCCTCCACGAAATGGCGATAATAACCAGCCAAACTGAGGAAACTGCGGATCTCGGTAGCTGAAGACGGCCTGGGCCAACTCTGCACTGCCTCCACCTTCTTCGGATCTACCTTGATCCCATCCGAAGATACTCTATGGCCTAAGAATGCCACAGAATCAAGCCAACATTCACACTTAGAGAATTTGGCATATAACTTATTCTCTCTCAAGGTATGAAACACGGTCCTCAAGTGCTGCTCATGGTCCTCCTGGAACCGAGAATATACCAGAATGTCGTCAATGAACACAATGGCGAAAGTATCAAGATGAGGTCGAAATACGCTGTGCACAGGTGCATGAGGTTCATGGGGCATTGGTCAGCCCGAATGACATAACAAGGAACTCGTAATGATCATATCTAGTCCTGAAAGTAGTCTACGGGATATCCGACTCTCGAATCTTTAACTGAAGATAGCCCGAACGAAGGTCAATCTTGGAGAATACCTTGGCACCCTGTAGCTGGTCAAACAAATCATCAATGCGAGGTAGCGGGTACCTATTCTTCACTGTAACCTTATTCAACTGCCTGTAGTCAATGCACATACGCATCGATCCATCCTTCTTTTTCACAAACAACACTGGAGCACCCCAAGGCAATACACTGGGCCTGATGAACCCCTTATCAAGAAATTCCTGCAACTGTTCCTTCAACTCCTTCAACTCAGGAGGAGCCATGAGATAGGGAGGAATGGAAATAGGCTGAGTGCCAGGTAATAAATCAATGCTAAAGTCGATGTCTCTGTCTGGCGGCATACCCGGAAGATCAGCTGGAAAAACATCGGGATAATCCCTCATAACTGGAACTGAATCAACTACAGGGGTGTCGGCACTAACATCTCTCACATAGGCCAAATAAGCATCACACCCTTTTGCAATCATCCGCTGAGCCTTACGAAAAGAAATGACTCAACAAGGAGTATACTCTAGCGAACCCCTCCACTCTAACCTCGGTAATCCTGGTATAGCCAGCGTCACGGTCTTGGTATGACAATCAAGAATAGCATAGTGTGGAGATAACTAGTCCATACCTAGAATAATGTAGAAATCTACCATGCTAAGTAATAATAAGTCAGCTTTGGTCTCAAAACCCCTGATAGAAATCAAGCACGACCGATATATGCGGTCCACAACAAGAGAATCTCTCACAGGAGTAGAAACATATACGGGGGAACTCAAAGAATCCCGAGATATCCCCAAATGAGAGGCGAAATAAGATGACACATATGAATATGTGGAACCTGGGTCAAATAATACCGATGCATCCCTATGACAAACGGGAACAATACCTGTGATAACCGAGTCTGAAGCAATGGCCTCAAATCGAGCTGGAAGGGCGTAGTATCTGGCCTGACCTCCCACTCTAGGACGACCTCGTCCTCCCCGACCTCCACCTCGAGTTGCCTGAGATTGTGGGGCAGCAACTGGGGCTTGAGGTATGGCTGGGCGACCTGGTGGCAGAAGTGGTACCTGATAAATCTCTGGTGGTGCACCCCTCCTAACTCTAGGGCAATCCTTGATCACATGACGAGGGTCACCATATCCAAAACAACCCCTCTGAGGGCGTGGCTGCTGACTCTGAACTGGCCTGCTGGACTGGCCGGTGATAGCACCTCGAGCAGGAAGCGCCTAAGATACTGGTGGTGCATAATAAGGCTCCCGAGGTCTAGGAGGTGTAGGAATACCACTGGCTGCTGGAAGAGATAAATGTACCGGGCGACTCACAAAACCCCTACTATGGCGTGCTGCTGGTGCACGAGCTCCTGAGAAATGACCCGTCTCTCGAGACCTCTTGGCCTCTCTCTCCTCTCTATCCCGGGTCAGTATACTCTCAATCCTCCTAGCAATGCTCAAGGCCTGTTGGTAAGTGATATCAGTCTCCAACTCCCTGGCCATACTGGTACGAATGCTAGGATGGAGTCCCTCAATAAAATGGCAAACTCTCTCTCGGACAGTAGATACCAAAGCTGATGCATGTCGTGCCAAGTCACTGAACCGGATCGCATACTTTGACACGGTCATAGTACCCTGGCGTAGCTGCTCAAACTCCGCATGCCAAGCATCCCTGAGACTCTGAGGGACAAACTCAAGTAGAAACATCTCTGAAAATTGAGCCCAAGTAAGTGAGGCTGCCTCATCCGGGCTACTAAGCTCAAATGCATGCCACCCCTGATAGGCTGCTCCCCTCAGCTGAAAAGTAGTAAATGATACCCCACTCGTCTCCACAATACCCATGGTATGAAGGATGCGATGACACTCCTCCAAAAAACCCAGAGCGTCATCTGAAGCTAAACCGCTAAACTCAGGTGGATGGTACTTCTTGTACCTCTCAAGACGGAGCTGCTCAGACTCAGATGCAGCTGCTCTGGCCTCAGGCTGAACTGGAGCTGCTGGAGGCATAGGAATATACTCTGGGACCTGCCCCATGTGAACCCTCTTCTCAGGAGTACGGGATGCGGGAGTCATTGTCCCTCCCCCGACCTGGAATGTAGCTGGAGCTAGCGGAAGTAGTCCCACCTGAGACAGAGTACTGAAAGCACTCATGAACTGGGCCAAAGTCTCCTGGAGGGCTGGAGTGATAGTAGGGACCTCGAGTGCCCCTCAAACTGCAGCTGCTGGGGGATCCTCCATCACTGCTCTAGCCGGTGCTCGGGCTGCACCGCGTGCTCGTCCCCTACCCCGACCCCTGCCTCTAGTGGTTCTGGCTGGGGGCTCGGGTGCCTGATCGTCGGCACGTCCGGTGCGAATGCGAACCATCTGTAAGCAAGAACAGAATATAGTTTATGAATTTTGGGTAGTAGTAATCAGCACGAGAAGGGATCCAAGAAGTATGATCTTTCTTAACAGTTACATAGCCTCTCGAAGATAAGTACGGACGTCTCCGCACCTATCCGCGAGACTCTAATAAACCGGCTTGTGATGTTATGACTCCTATGAACCTAGACGTTCTGATACCAACTTGTCACGACCCATTTCTCCCTCCTACTGGGTCTCGTGATGGCACCTAGTCTAGACGACTAGGTAAGCCTATTACTTAAGCGAAATTTAGATAAAACAGGTAAAATAACCGTAAGTGAAATAAATCATAATAAAGTCGACGCCGCTCGGCATTAACAGTTACTTTACCCAGAACCCGGAATATCACCATACATCACAAGCTACTCTACTGCTCAATATGTACAACTGGAAAAGAAAAGACCGTATAGTTTCATCTACAATTACTACAACTTCAAGATAGGAAGGGGACTCGGAGATCTGCGGACGCTGCAGATTATACCTCGAGTCTCCTGATACTGCTGTTGTTGGCTAGCTGAGATACCGCGTACTAGGACCTGGATCTGCACATGGGGAAAACATGCGCAGAAGGGCGTGAGTACTCCATATATGGTACCATGTAAGTGCCAAGCCTAACCCCAGTCAAGTAGTGACGAGGTCAGGTAGAGGCCCTATTGAGGTTTGCAAAGTAACCGATATAGAGAACAAGTAAGTAAAGCAAGTGATAATCGACAGAAATTATGACTAAAGACTATCAAGAAACGGTATAATCAAATGCTAGGATCAACGCAATATATATATATAAAGCTCTGTAAGAAAATAAATGTACAATGCAATGCAATATGAGGGAAAGGCTCAGGTCTCTGCCCGCAATCCCTATGTATGCAATGCAGTATGAAGGAAAGGCTCAGGTCTATGCCCGCAATCCCAGTATGCAATGCAGAATGAGGGAAAGTCTCATGTCTATACCCGCAATCCCTGTATGCAATGCAGTATGAGGGAAAGGCTCAGGTCTATGCCCGCAATCCCTGTATGCAATGCAGAATTTGGGGAAGTCTCAGGTCTATACCTGCAATCCCTGTATTTAAACGCAATATAAAGTAAATCTCCAAAATAACGTAGTTTAAGGGTTTGAGGAAAAACCAGTTGGAAATCTCGAAGTAAAATCATTAAATCATTTTCAAAGAATAGTAATGACTGGAAAATCAAATAGAAATAAATTTACCATGATAAATATTAAGTTATTATGCAATTTAAATGATAACAATAATAATAGAGTTGAAAAGGAAGCATTTTGTAGAAAGAACTATGAAACTTCAGTGACAATATCCCGTGCACGCGCTCATCACCTCACGTACACGGGGTTTTTATAGCAAAAACTAGTAAAATACCTAAGGGAAAATTCCCCAACACAGAGTTAGGCAAGCCACTTACCTCGACTGTGTAAATCAATCAATAATCACGCTCTTGCCACGAGTATCCAACTCTGGGTGGCCCAAATCTATTCAATTCGATGGTATAATGTAAATATAAATTCAAGAAATCGAGATAACTAATTATTTCATAATTAAAACGCGAAATTAGAAAATTTGACCAAAACGCCCCTCGGGGCCACGTCTCGGATTCGGGTAAAATTTATATTTTCTGAACCCTTATTCACTCACGAGCCAAACCATATGAAAATCCCTCAAATCGGAGGTCGAATACCCAATCAAAACCCCAAAAATCGGTATAGGAGGTTTCTTCCAATTTTCCCCAATTTCAAATCAAAAATCTCGAATTTAAGGGTGGAACTTAAGATTAGGAACATGGGAATTAACCTATGGTGTTTAGTAATCACTTACCTCGATTACCCAGGTGAAAATCCTCTCAAAGATCGCCTCTCCCGAGCTCCCAAAACTCAAAAATGGTGAAATAACATAACCCTCGGATTTTTGGATTATGAACAGGGATTTCCGCGCCTGCAGTCTCTTTCACCGCACCTGCGGTACCGCACTTGCGGTACCGCACCTGCGGAAAAGGTATCGCAGGTGCGGGTTTCACATAAGCTGGACAGAGGTCGCACCTGCGGGCCTTTTGTCGCTGGTGCGATTCTGCACCTGCGTAAACCCAATCGCACATGCGGAGACTGGGAAGGCCTGGCCCAACCTCGCACCTGCGGCTAGGGGGCCGCTCTTGCGAGCTCGCACCTGCGGGAATTCCATCGCAGGTGCGAAAACACCAGAAGGAGTCTGGTTCAACAATTTGCCAAGTTCCAAACTCTTCCGTTAAGCATTCGAAACGACCCCGAGGCCCCTGGGACCTTAACCAAAACCACCAACTGACCCCAATACATCATTCCAACTTAGTCGAGCCTTAAAAACACGTCCCATAACATCAAAATACCCAACAATGCATAGATTCAAGCCTAAGAATCATAGGAATTTTAAAGAATTCACCCCCGACGCCAAACCACGTCTAAACTAGTCCGAATGAACTCAAATTTTGCACATAAGTCATAAATGACATTTCGGACCTGCTGTCGCTTTCGGAATACCATTTCGAGCCCGATATCAAAATCTCACCTATCGGCCGAAATCGCTGAAATTCTGACTTTCGCCAATTCAAGCCTAAATCTACATATGGCCTCGAAAACACATTCCGAACACGCTCCCAACCCCAAAATCACTCAACGGAGCTAACGGAGTCGACAGATTTCCATTCCGGATCCGTCTTCACACAAATCTCGCTACGGTCCAATTTATAAGGTTAAAGCTCACCTTAAAGGACTATATGTCCGAAAACACTCAAATTTTCATCACTCAACTCTCTGACTCGTTCCATTAGCATAATAAGACATGGAAGACACAATTATCAGGGGATCGGGGCGCTAACTCTCAAAATGACCGGCCTGGTCGTTACATAAACATTAGGATAGCTTGACATGAAACAAAAATCATAACAATACATGGCCAACATAAAGCATATGTATGCATATACAACCCCAAATCCCAAAATATACACTACATGTGTGCCAGGAACTAGTGTCACGAGTGTCATGGGCAAACTAATGGAATATACAAAGGATAATAATATATATACAAATCCACAGTCTGAATGAAATAGTCGAGGAAAATAACAAAAGTAAATGAAACTCCATGGTGCTGCTGGGGATCGCCAGAGGAAACGGCTCACCGTGAAGTCAAGTCCACTAGCTCAGGGTGTATCGCCGGTACAATAACCAAAAGCACCGGCCTCAGAACCTGTACAGTTAAGTACAAAAGTGCAGCATGAGTACATAATAAATAAATATGTACCTAGTGAGTATCCCGCCTAATCTCGAAGAAGTAGTGACGAGAGGTCGACTCGACACTCACTAAGGTCCAACAGTAATAATATATGATAGAATATATTGGAATACAGTAGGCATGTCAGGAAATAAGCAACAAGTACACATCAACAAAGGAAACCCAAACAACTACTGAATTAAGCAATAATGCACTTTCAAGGG
Source organism: Nicotiana undulata (assembly GCA_005239495.1). Taxonomy (NCBI): domain Eukaryota; kingdom Viridiplantae; phylum Streptophyta; class Magnoliopsida; order Solanales; family Solanaceae; genus Nicotiana; species Nicotiana undulata. The sequence continues at coordinate 59,713 of ML287199.1, forward strand.
TAAGACCACCGAAACGAAACAATAATCACCAAGTCTTAGATTCGCCGTGGCGTACGGCCCGCTCCCATAAGGTACCTTCTAATCTTGTCGTGGCGTACGACCCGATCCCATGTGTGTACAGTACCTCTCAACTCCGCCGTGGCGTACGACCCGATCCCATATATATTACAAATTCTTTTTCAACTCCATCGTGGCATACGGCCCGATCCCAATATCTTATAATACTTACTTTCCATAACAAATTCATTTCAATTCAAAATTTTCCATAAAGCCTCAGAGGAACAATACTATACAAAACACGATCTCATAGTACATATGGCGTCACAATGAATCATATAAAGCACTACAAGGAATCATATAAGGCATTACGAGGAAGCATATAAGGCATTACGAGGAAGCATATAAGGCATTACGAGGAAGCATATAAGGCATGATGTGGGCCTAGCTACCCGGACATAACAATGATAGCCGCTACGTATGGACTCTCGTCACTTGGTGCGTACGTAGCCCCAAACAATTTACACATAGCATATGCATCACCTGTGGGGACAATTCCCTCTTATAAGGTTAGGAAGGAGACTCACATCATGCCAAATCTACCCCTCTGACCACAATTGCGCCCGAAACTCCAAACTCTACACCCGAGGACTCGCAACTAGCCAAAAAGGGGTACAATTAAATCAATGCATGCACAATGTTTGAAGTTATCTTAGTTATTCAATAAAATCGCTATTCTCTGAGAATTCCCAAATTCCAACCCCGGTCCCGCATGTTCAAATTCCGAAAATTCTCGAAGGGATCACTCACCCATAGCCTAAGGTTCATTAAGGTGTGATTTCTACTTGAATTCANAAATTAACTAGGAATTAATGTTTGAAATTAGTAAAACCATGGAATTTACTTACCTCAATAATAGTGGTGTAAGGTTCCTTGAAGAGCTCTTTAAAGACTTGAGGAGGAAGATGAAAATGGAGGAAATAGGCTAAGTCCCGTATTTAATAAAACTGCCCAGGGATTCCTTCACTCTGATCGCGACAAGGGCCCTGCGATCGCGAAGGCCAACTGGCCAGACCTCTACGATCGCGGCAGAGGTCCTGCGATCACGAAGAGTAACTATGCCCGGCCCTGGCTTGGCACTATGCGATCGCGAGGATGGGGCTGCGATCGCGAAGGCATGGAGTCCAGCCTTCCGCGATCGCAAAGAGGAAGTTGCGATCGTGAAGAACAATCAGCAGCCCAGCCAAATTCCTTCTCCGCGATCGCGACCCACTTTCTGCGATCGCAGAGAAGGAAACCAGACAGCAAAAATCTGGTTTTTCCAACTTAGCTCCCGGGGGTCCAAAACTCACCCGAGCCCCTCGGGACCCCGTCCAAAAGAACCGGCAAGTCTGTATTCCTGATACGGACTCGCTCGAACTTTCGGAACGTGAACAACAACAACAAAACTCAAAATTCAAACCCAAAACCAAATTGAATCATGCTTAAGAACTTAAGATTCTAGAATTCATTTCAATGCGCCGAACCGGCCTATACTACTCGGTATGATTTCAAATTTTGCAGGCAAGTCATAAATGACATAACGGAACTATCCCCGGTCTCAGAATTTCATTCGGTCCTCGATAATATAAAATCACATTCCAAACCAAATTTCAAATACTATGAAAATCCTCAAAACTTCATTAACTCTAAATTTTCAATTTTGATCCGAAACCTGTCAAATCAAGTCCATTTCTTACCAAATTTCACAGATAACTTAAATAACACATATTGAACCTGTTCCAGGCTCCGGAAGCATAATACAGGCCCGACATCATAGGTTTCACATCGAGGTTCATTTTCATTAGCCTTTATTATTTCCAGAAAATAATTTTCTTTAAAAATTCATTTCTCGGACTTGGGTCCTCGGAATTCGATTTCGGGCATACGTCCAAGTCCCATATTTTCCTACGGACCTTTCGGGACCGCCATATCACGGGTCCGGGTCCGTTTACCAAAAATGTTGACCAAAGTCAACTTTATTCAATTAATTATCATAAATTCAACTCTTTATCACGTTTCCACATAAAGGCTTCCCGGCTACGCGCCGGGGCTGCGCATGCACATCGAGGTGAGATTAACGGAGGCTTTCAGGGCCTCGACACACAGTCATAATTAAATTTACATAAGATGACCTTTTGGGTCATCACAATAGTATTTCAATTAGCAGGTTTATGGTTATTCAGTAAGCCAATTATTTGTTATTCAGTTACCAAATCTCCAAATTTTCATTGTATCAAAATTATAGCGACTGGTGAGTAAACAGTGATGCATATCGATGATCAAAGAAAATGTAAGTAACAATGATTATAGCAAAATCTTCACATGTTTTAGGAATTAAGACCCAAGACTCACCGGATGGTGCATGAAGTGATTTATCAGATAAGTATGGATGTGTTTCCGTATGTCAGACCCCACAGTGTATCAGGTTAAGAATTCAATCGCAGCGGGCGTAGAATTGATCACTATAGTTTTTGACAGAACAGAGCCTAAGGGAAATATATCTAAGAATAATATGACGTACGAAAAGAGGACCAAGAGTAGGTAACATTGAATTTTAGGGAATGATTTTATGTTGTTTAGATTTATATAAATCAGAACTAAAAGTACCACGTTAGTAAGTTACTATAAGAAGTGGCTATTATTGTGAGATAAAAGATACGACAGTGTCACGACCCAAACTGGAGGATCATGACTAGTACCCGGGCCATACTTGCCGAGCACCAACATACATTTTATCTAACCTTCTTATTATCTTTAAGGGATAACGAGATCAATATAAATGGTAGATATGGATCATGAACATACATCACATGGGATGACAAGATTGCTAAGAAACTACATAAAAGGTACGAGCTACAACATTGCCATGAAAGACTATACAACAAAAATTATCCAACAAGGCATACCAAACTATACAAGAGTTGACACCTGTCTATGAGCCTCTAAAGGAGCATAAGTAATGCAACATTGCTGGAACAGGGCCCCGACATACCCATAATATCTATAAGAAAAATGCATACCAAGACCACGGCAAGTCCGAAGAAGGGATCTCGCCTATGACCGCTGAACTGGAAAGCCTATTATGGTGGGGGAGCTGTGTCTACATGTCTATCAGAACCTGCAGCACGACATGCAGCGTCCAAAAATAAAAGGACGTCATTACGGATAAAGTACTGAGTATGTAAGGCTAGTCAATATAAATATGAACAATAATGTAAAGAGAGGTAG
>ML287200.1:0-12743 GCA_005239495.1 Nicotiana undulata
CTACCCATACTAATTATAATCTAAATTAGCCTCCTTTGTGACTACTTTTTTCTCTAAAATAGCGAACTATTAATCACCACCCTTTCTGTTCACTAACGGAATCGAACTTCGATTAGAGCTAAGAACCACACTAACATAGTGATATTTTCACACCTATTCCCAGTGGGATTCGACCCCAACCTTGTTGGGTTATTATATTTGACTTCGACCGCTTTACACTATTTTAGAAGTGTAATTTGAGCCCTGAAAAAAACGTCGAACCCTGGCATCCATAGTCGACACCAAGTGAGGAGCATATTTAGAAAACCGCACGAAATCCATATGGTAATCCCACACACTCATACTTCCCTGCTTGAGGACCTCAAACTCTGTAGAACGGGCTGCCACATTCTCGGCAGGCAAAAAGTGATCCATGAACGCATCCACGAACTCGTCCCATCTAGCCGGAGGACTTCCCTCCCCACGATAACCCTCCCACATCTCGAACCAGGAATATGCTGCTCCCCTCAGCCTGTACGGAGCTAACTCGACCCCCTCTGTCTCTGTAGCCTTCATCACCCGAAGGGTCTTGTACATCTCATCAAGAAAATTCTGTGGATCGGCCTCTAGATCCGTACCTGAGAACTCTGGAGGGGCCAACCACAGAAACTGGTTGACTCTGGAGCCGGCGGAATCTCCCTGTCCGTTGGAGGACGCAGGGGTAGCATGAGATCTTTAGGACTGAGCGGCCACCAACTGAGTCAACATATGAATAGCTCCTCTAAGGTCCCCCTCGGACGTACCGGGACCGGAAGCTGGAACTGTAGAGCGATCAGAAATATCAGCGAGAGGGATTGCAGTACCCTCCGCCGCCGCAGGAACAGGAATGCTTTGATCCGAAATAAAAGGGTCAGGTAGATTCAAGGTCGGGGAGTCACTCTCACCCGCACTATCTGGTACAGAATTCACAGTCACCCCCGGGGTGGCATTGGCCTAAAGGTCGAGTCGAGCTCTCTTCTTTGGTGCCATTACTGAAAATTTTGGAACAAGTCAAGAATTAGGCAAGGATATTTTCACTTTCCGGTTCACCGCACGATATAGAATAACAATACAAGGGTAATTTTATAAATGTCCATGTAGCCCCCTAATTATAGATGTGGTCGACAACACACCGATAAGAAGGGCTCTACTAGACACGGCTCCGAGACATCCTAGGACTCTTTTAAAAACCTTAGGCTCTGATACAAAGTTTGTCACGCCCCAAAATCGAGGGACGAGACCGGCGCCTAACCGGGTGAACCCAGTCAAACGGACCTGGATTTCCTTTCCTTCCCAAAGTATTACCCCGCGTTCATAACATGCATTATTTCGTGTGAGTTAGCTGATTTTAGTTTCTAAGTACATTTTACAACATATCTCCATTTGTTTCCTTTTTTAGCATTTCAATGATTCATATCCAAAAATACATAATACATTCATAACTTTCCAACATGATCCACTATTCCGAGTACGTGCCGTTACTACCCAAAAATAAGTACATACACCCACATCATGTCTACGGAGCCTCTATGAATACTAGGGATTTTACATAACCTGCTGGTAACAAGGCCCCGGCTATACCTTCACAACATAAACAAAATATGGTGGTATGATCCACACACGGCCCCGAGGAGAAGAGGGGCTCACCACAACTGCTGCAGAGATGAAGAGGAGGTACCACTAATGGCGGGCTGAGCTACCTTCTATGGAACCACCTACATCCATATAAAAGATGTAGCGCCCCCGACAAAAGGGACGTTAGTACTGTGGAATAGTACTAGTATGTATGAACAAACTTTATCCCAAGTACAATCAACCAACATTACAGATAAGAAACAAGACAACAATAGGACCAACAATCAAAACACACGGAAAGTGACAACCAAAATCAACAATTTTACAATCTCTCCTTTTTCCCTTTTCAACATCACAATATTCACGAGTTTCATAATTTTCATATCAATAGTGATAACGATCACTTTTCCACCCTTATTACCTTGGCCACCCTTATCACCACAACCCACACCTTATTACTTCGTGTTGCGGCGCGCAACTCGACCCTGCCTGACAATTTATATTTCAAAAACAACACCACCAATAATTTCATCGTGATAATGATCACGTTTCCACCCTTATTACCTCGGCCACCTTTATTACCTCAGCCACCCTTATCACCACAACCCATACCTTATTACTTCGTGTTGCGGCGCGCAACTCGACCCCGCCTGACAATTTATATTTCAAAAACAACACCATTAATAATTTCATCACAAGGGCTTTCCTTTCAAGGATCACAATTCAACAACAACATCAAACAATTTCATCACAAGGGCCTTCCTTTCAAGGATCACAATTTCACATTTATCAATTCATTTACTTGGGCTCAAAGCACCCCAAACATTCATCAAGCAGCAATTTATGCACAAGGTGTTTCCATAACCGTTCAACTTATTTACAATGCTTCATATCTATAACTTTAAACAATTATCATCTTTGCACATAACAAAGTGGGCATGCCAAGTCACAATTCAAAATCTCATCTAACATAGCGGGGTAGTAATCAACTAGACAGTCAATTCACATATTTCCATATAAGTACACACACCATATGCTTACCACAACAAGAGGGATTTTACAAGGATTAAAGTTAGCCATACATACCTGGAATCGAAATATCCTTTTTAACTTTTACTCACAAATCACCGAACCGACTGGTATCGTCAATATAATTCACAAATAAACGTATTCAACTTAGAATTGGAAGTCATGCATGCAATTCGGACTCTCTTAAAAATTCTGCCAAACACTATGTGACCCCATTAGACTATTAACTCTGTCTTTGTAAAATTTACCCCAAACCACTCCCTCTTACTAAATTAACACCATTATGAAACATGCATGCAAGGTCTTAGTTAATATTTTCAAGAAACAATCCATGCAGATCCTCCCTTTGTTTAAAATCAAGAAAATTATTGGAAAAAGAGTTGAGAACCCTTACCTGCTAGAATGAGAAAGAAGAAGATTACTCGAATTATCAGGCCTGAGGGACTTTGAAAATCAACTTGATGGAAGAACCACTTTCTCTCTCAAGAACTCCCCTTTCCTTCTCTCTATTTTGTTCAGAAAACTTGTAAAAATGAAGGGGTGGGGTGTTTTAATGAACTGGGGGTCNGAACCACTTTCTCTCTGAAGAACTCCCATTTCCTTCTCTCTATTTTGTTGAGAAAACTTGTAAAAATGAAGGGGTGGGGTGTTTTAATAAACTGGGGGTAGGTTTTTAAAATTAAAAAAATTAGGAGCCCGACACCAGAATGCGGTCAGGAATGCGATCACATTCCTGACATGCGGTCTGCAGAGACGACCGTAGAGTGGCCCTCCAGGTGGGCCAAAATTAAAACACACTGTGCAGGTATGCGACCACTATGCGATTTGCATACACGTTATGCGATCGCATAGTGCGTCGCATGACCTCCCTCACAGAAATCAAAGGGCAAGAATGCGACAACTATGCGGTCCGCAGAACCGAAATGCGATCGCATAATAGACCGCATAGTTGTCCTCCAATTGGGAAGTGGCCTGCCCAGGTATGCGACCATTATGCGCTCTGCATACCCGTTATGAGATCGCATAGTGCGTCTCATAAGACCCAACTTCTGGAAAATTTTATTCTTTCAAATTCTGGGGTACTTTACAAAATCAAGGTCCGTTTTAAGAATTTCTACAGTTATAACAATTCGGGGACTTATTCGGCATTATTTTAAACAAGAAATTTTACGGGTCTTTACAGAGAAGATGCGGCCGCGATTCAGAATTATGTAACAACCTGACCGGTCGTTTTTGAGAGTTAGCACCCCGATCCCCTGATAACTGTTCCTCCCATGTCTTATTAGGTTAATGGAATGAGTCGGAGTGTTGAGTGATGAAAATTAGAGTGTTTTTGGACATATAGTCCTTTAAGGTGAGCTTTAACCTTAGGAATTGGGCCGGAGCGGGAGCTGTGTGAAGACGGACCCGGAATGGAAATCCGTCGACTCTGTTAGCTCCGCTGAGTGATTTCGGGGTTGGAAGCGTGTTCGGAATGTGTTTTTGAGGTCAGACGTAGATTTAGGCTTGAATTGGCGAAAGTTAGAATTTCAGCGATTTTGGCCGATAGGTGAGATTTTGATATCGGACTCTGAATGGAATTCCAAAAGCGACAGCAGGTCTGGAATGTCAATTATGACCTTTGTGCAAAATTTGAGGTCATTCGGACGAGTTTAGACGTGGTTCGGCGTCAGAGGTGAATTCTTGAAAATTCCTAAGTTCCTAGGCTTGAATCTATGCATTTTTGGATATTTTGATTTTAGGGGGCATGTTTTTAAGGCCAGACCAAGTTTGGATAGGGTATTGGGGTCAGTTAGTGGTTTTGGGTGAGGTACCGAGGGCCTCGAGGGTTGTTTCGAATACTTATCGGGAAGTTTGGAAAAATTCAAAGTGCTGACCCAGACCTGTATCTGGTGTTCCGCACCTGCGATGGAATTTTCGCTGGTGCGATCACGCAGGTGCGGGACTTATGTCGCAGGTGCGAAGCTCGAGTGGCCTGGTTAGGGATCTCAGGTGCGACCTAGGCTCCGCAGGCGCGGAACCGCAGGCGCGACCGTTTCTATCGCAGGTGCGGTCCTAGGACTTTAAGTGATTTTCCGCACCTGCGATGATAATTCCGCAGGTGCGGTACCGCAGGAGCGGTTAAAGGGACCGCTGGTGCGGAAATCTCTGTTCATATTCTAAGAATCCGAAGGTTATTTTTTTCACCATTTTTAAGTTGTGGGAGCTCGGGAGAGGCGATCTTTGAGGGGATTTTCACCTGGGTTATCCAGGTAAGTGATTTTCTACCACCATAGGTTAATTTTCACGTTCCTAATCTTAAATCCCACCCTTAAATTCATGATTTTTGAGTTAGAATTAGAGGAAAATGGAAGAAATTTCTTAGACCTAACTTTGGGGTTTTGATTGGGTAATTGACCTCCGATTTGAAAGATTTTCATATGGTTAGACTCGTGAGCGAGCAAGGGTTCAAAAAATATAAGTTTTTCCCGATTCCGAGACGTGGGCCCGAGGGGCGTTTTGGTAATTTTTTTCTAAATTCGCGTATTAGTTCCGAATTCATTAGTTACTCTGATTTATTGAATTTATATTTACATTATACTATCGAATTGAATAGATTTGGGCCACCCGGAGTTGGATACTCTTGGCAAGAGCGTGATCACTGATTGATTTGCACAGTCGAGGTAAGTGGCTTGCCTAACTCTATGTTGGGGAATTTCCTTAGATATTTTGACTGGTGTTTACTATAAAAACCCCGCGTACGTGAAGTGACGAGCGCGCGCATGGGACCTTTTCACGGAAATTCCATAGTTCTTTCTATAACCTGCCAAAATTTCGATTCTATTATTACTATCCTTGATTGAGCTGAATAACAAATTTAATATTTTATCACAACCACTGATTTTACTTGCTTTTTCTCTCGTTACTACTGTTTGAACACAGTTTAAGTGCTTTACCTGTATTTACTAATGATTTTCCCCAAACCTTGAAACTTCGCTTTATCCGACATATATATATATATATATATATATATATTCTTGCATTGCATATTTAAATTGGGACTACAGATCGAGATCCGAGAGCTTTTCCCTTGTACTGCATTGCATATTTAAATTGGGACTACAGACCGAGATCCGGGAGCTTTCCCTCTGTACTGCATTGCATATTTAAATTGGGACTACGGACTGAGATCCGAGAGCTTTCCCCTGTCCTGCATTGCATATTTAAATTGGGACTACGGACCGAGATCAAGGAGCTTTCCCCCTGCATTGCATTGCACGATTATCACATGAGTTATATGTTGTGCCGAACAGGAGATTCATTACTCTGTCTTCTGGTCCTTACTTTGAATTGCCGTTAATTATTACTGTCTACTTAACTATTAACTATATCTGTCTTATTTCAAATTGAAACCTCAGTAGAGCCTCTACCTGACCTCGTCACTACTTGACTGGGGTTAGGCTTGGCACTTACTGGGTACCAAATGTGGAGTACTCACGCCCTTCTGCGCATGTTTTTCCCATGTGCAGATCCAGGTCCTAGCACGCGGTATCTCAACTAGTCAGCAGCATGAGTATTAGGAGACTCGAGGTATAATCTGCAGCGTCCGCAGATCTCCGAGTCCCCTTCCTATCTTGAAGTCTTAGTACTTGTAGATGAAACTATACAGTCTTCTCTTTTCCAGTTGTGTATGTTGAGCAGTAGAGTAGCTTGTGATGTATGGTGATATTGCAGATTCTTGGTAAAGTAACTGTTTATGCCGAGCGGCGTCGACTTTGTTATGAATTATTTTACTTACTGTTATTTTTTTTCCGTTTTATCTAAATTTCGCTTCAAGCATAGGCTTACCTAGTCGTCTAGACTAGGTGCCATCACGAGACCCAGTCGGAGGGAGAATTAGGTCGTGACAAGTTGGTATCAGAGCATCTGGGTTCATAGGAGTCACAACATCACAAGCCGGTTTATTAGAGTCTCGCAGATCGGCGCGGAGACGTCCGTACTTATCTTCGAGAGGCTATGTAAATGTTAGGAAAGATCATACTTCTTGAAATCCCGTCTCGTGCCGATGAACTCAAGTGGGTGGTACTTCTTGTACCTCTCAAGTGCGAACTATCCTTCGTACCATGGGTATTGTGCAGACGAGTGGGGTCTCTTTCACTACTTTTCAGCTGAGAGGAGCAGCCTATCAGTGGTGGCGTAAATTTGAGCTTAGTAGTCCGGACGAGGCAGCTTCACTTACTTGGGTTCAGTTTTCAGAGATGTTCCTACTTGAGTTCGTCCCTCAGAGCCTCAGGGATACTTGGCGTGTGGAGTTTGAGCAGCTACGCCAGGGTACTATGACCGTGTCAGAGTACGCAGTCCCGTTCAGTGACTTTGCACGACATGCATCAGCTTTGGTATCTACTCTCAGAGAGAGAGTTTGCCGTTTTATTGAGGGACTCTATCCTAGCATTCGTACCAGTATGGCCAGGGAGTTGGAGACTGATATCTCTTACCAGCAGGCCGTGAGTATTGCTAGGAGAATTGAGAGTATGCTGACCCGGGACAGAGAGGAGAGAGAGGCCAAGAGGTCTCGAGAGACGGGTCATTTCTCAGGAGCTCGTGCACCAGCAGCACGCTATGGTAGGGGTTTTGTGAGTCGCCCGATACATTCATCTCTTCCAGCAGCCACTGGTATTCCAGCACCTCCTAGACCTTGGGAGCCCTATTATGCACCACCAAAATCTCAGGCGCCTCCTGCCCGAGGTGCTATCACGGGCCAGTCTAGCAGGCCAGTTCAAAGTTAGTCGCAACATCGTCCTCAGAGGGGTTGTTTCGGGTGTGGTGACCCTCGCCATATGATGAGGGATTGCCCCGGAGTTAGGAGGGGTGCACCACCAGAGACTTATCAGGTTCCACGTCTGCCACCAGGTCCCCCAGCTATACTTCCAGCCCCGGCTGCCACCTCGCCATCTCAGGCAGCTCGAGGTGGAGGTCGGGGAGGTCGAGATCGCTCTAGAGGGGGAGGCCAGGCCAGATATTATGCCCTTCCAGCTAGATCCGAGGCCATTGCTTCAGATTCAGTCATTACAGGTATTGTCCCCGTTTGTCATAGGGACGCATCGGTATTATTTGATCCAGTTTCCACATATTCATATGTGTCTTCTTATTTTGCCTCACATTTGGGGATATTTCGGGATTCTTTGAGTAACCGCGTATATGTTTCTACCCCTGTGGGAGATTCTCTTATTGTGGACCGCATATATCGGTCGTGTTTTATTTCTATCAGTGGTTGTGAGACCAGGGCTGATTTATTATTACTCAGTATGGTAGATTTCGATGTTATTTTGGGCATGGACTGGTTGTCTCCCCACTATGCTATTCTTGATTGTCACGCCAAGATCGTGACGCTGGCTATGCCAGGGTTACCGAGGTTAGAGTCGAGGGGTTTGCTAGAATATACTCCTCGTCGAGTCATTTCTTTTCTTAAGGCTCAGCGGATGGTTGCAAAGGGGTGTGATGCTTATTTGGCCTATGTGAGAGATGTTAGTGCCGACACCCCTACAGTTGATTCAGTCCCAGTTGTGAGGGATTATCCCGATGTTTTTCCAGCTGACCTTCCTGGTATGCCGCCCGACAGAGATATTGACTTTAGCATTGATTTATTACCTGACACTCATCCTATTTCCATTCCTCCCTATCGCATGGCTCCTCCTGAGTTGAACGAGTTGAAGGAACAGTTGCAGGAATTTCTTGATAAGGGGTTCATCAGGCCTAGTGTGTCGCCTTGGGGTGCTCCAGTGTTGTTTTTGAAAAAGAAGGATGAATCGATGTGTATGTGCATTGACTACAGGCAGTTGAATAAGGTGACAGTGAAGAATAGGTACTCGTTACCTCGCATTGATGATTTGTTTGACCAGCTACAGGGTGGCAAGGTATTCTCCAAGATTTACCTTCGCTCGGGCTATCATCAGTTGAAGATTCGGGAGTCGGACATCCCGAAGACTGCTTTCAGGACTAGATATGGTCACTACGAGTTCCTTGTTATGTTATTCGGGCTGACCAATGCCACGGCAGCCTTCATGCACTTGATGTACAGTGTATTTCGGCCTCATCTGGATACTTTCATCATTGTGTTCATTGACGACATTCTGGTATATTCTCGGTCCCAGGAGGACCATGAGCAGCACTTGAGGACCGTGCTTCAGACCTTGAGAGAGAGAAAGTTATATGCCAAATTCTCTAAGTGTGAATTTTGGCTTGATTCGGTGGCATTCTTAGGCCATATAGTATATTCGAATGGGATCAAGGTAGATCCGAAGAAGGTGGAGGCAGTACAGAGTTTTCCCAGGCCGTCTTCAGCCACCGAGATCCGCAGTTTCCTCGGTTTGGATGACTATTATCGCCGTTTCGTGGAGGGATTTTCACCCATTTTAGCACCCATGACTAGATTGACCTAGAAAGGTGCACCTTTTATTTGGACTGAGGAGTGTGAGGAGAGCTTTCAGAAGCTCAAGACAGCCCTGACTACAGCTCCAGTGTTAGTCCTACCTACCGGTTCGGGATCCTATACAGTCTATTGTGATGCTTCGAGGATTGGTTTGGGAGTGGTGTTGATGCAGGACGGTAGGGTGATTGCCTACGCGTCCAGGCAGTTGAAGGTACATGAGAAAAATTACCCGGTTCATGATCTTGAGTTGGCAGCGATTGTTCACGCCCTGAAGATATGGCGTCATTATATATACGGTGTTCCCTGTGAGATATATACGGATCACCGGAGTTTGCAGCACATATTTAGGCAGAAGGATCTCAATATAAGTTAGCGCAGGAGGTTGGAGCTACTCAAGGATTATGACATCACCATATTATACCACCCGGGGAAGGCCAATGTGGTGGCCGATGCCCTGAGTCGCCGGGCGGAGAGTTTGGGTAGTTTGGCATATCTTCATGCAGCTGAGAGGCCCTTAGCTTTGGATGTTCAGTCCTTAGCCAACCAATTCGTGAGGTTGGACCTTTCTGAGTCTCACCGGGTTTTCGCTTGTGTTGTTGCTCGATCTTCTCTTTATGACCGCATTCGAGAGTGCCAGTATGATGATCCCGACCTTCGAGCTCTTCGGGATAGAGTTCAGCGGGATGGTGTTAGAGATATGACCATAGATGATGATGGTGTGTTGAGACTGCAGGGCCGTATTTGTGTGCCTGACGTAGATGGACTGCGGAGGTTGATCCTTGAGGAGGCCCATAGCTCGCGGTACTCCATTCATCCCAGCACCGCGAAGATGTACCAGGATCTGAGACAACACTACTGGTGGCAGGGGATGAAAAAGGATATAGTGGAGTTCGTAGCCAGATGCCTCAATTGTCAGCAGGTCAAGTGTGAGCATCAGAGACCGGGAGGATTACTTCAGCAAATGAGGCTTCCAGAGTGGAAGTGGGAGCGGATTACCATGGATTTTGTGGTCGGACTTCCTTGGAATCTGAGGAAGTATGATGATATTTGGGTGATTGTGGATCGGCTGACCAAATCAACTCATTTCATTCCGGTATTGACTACATATTCTTCAGATAGATTGGCTCAGATCTACATGAGGGAGATATTCCGGTTGCATGGTGTGCCGATATCTATTATTTCAGACCGAGGTCCTCAGTTCACCTCGCACTTCTGGAGAGCCTTGCATAGTGAGTTGGGTACCCAGATTGATCTCAGTACAGCATTCCACCCTCAGACGGACGGACAGTCCGAGCGCACCATTCAGATTTTGGAGGATATGCTCCGTGCTTGTGTGATTGATTTTGGAGGATCATGGGATCAGTACTTACCTCTTGCAGAGTTTGCTTACAATAACAGCTATCAGTCCAGCATTCAGATGGCGCCGTTTGAGGCTTTATATGGTAGGCGGTGCAGGTCTCCAGTTGGATGGTTCGAGCCGGGCGAGGCCCGATTGTTGGGTACGGATTTGGTTCAGGATGCCTTGGACAAGGTGAAGGTGATTCAGGATAGACTTCGCACAGCCCAATCCAGACAGATGAGTTATGCGAACCGGAGAGTTCATGATTTATCATTCATGTATCGCCGATGAAGGGCGTCATGAGATTTGGGAAAAAAGGGCAAGTTGAGTCCGAGGTTCATCGGCCCTTTTGAGATATTGCAGCGGGTTGGGGAGGTTGCTTATGAGTTGGCCTTGCCTCCTAACCTAGCAGGTGTTGATCCGGTATTCCACATGTCCATGCTCCAAAAATATCATGGTGACCCAACTCATGTGTTGGATTTCAGCTCAGTCCAGTTGGACAAGGATCTATCATATGTTGAGGAGCCTGTGGCCATTTTGGACAGGCAGGTTAGAAAGCTCAGATCGAAGGATATTGCTTCAGTCAAGGTGCAGTGGAGAGGTCATCCGGTCGAGGAGGCGACTTGGGAGACCGAGCAGGATATGCGGAGTCAGTACCCTCACCTATTCACAGCTTCAGGTATGTTTCTATACTCGTTCGAGGACGAACGATTTTCTTAAGAGGGGGAGAATGTAACGACCTGACCGGTCGTTTTGGAGAGTTAGCGCCCCGATCTCCTAATAACTGTTCCTCCCATGTCTTATTAGGTTAGTGGAACGAGTTGAAGCGTTGAGTGATGAAAATTGGAGTGTTTTTGGACATATAGTCCTTTAAGGTGAGCTTTAACTTTAGGAATTGGGCCGGAGCGGGAGCTGTGTGAAGACGGAGCCAGAATGGAAATTTGTCGACTCTGTTAGCTCCGTTGAGTGATTTCGGGGTTAAGAGCGTGTTCGGAATGTGTTTTTGAGGTCAGAAGTAGATTTAGGCTTGAATTGGCGAAAGTTAGAATTTCGGCGATTTCGGCCGATAGGTGAGATTTTGATATCGGACTCGGAATGGAATTCAGAAAGGGACAGCATGTCCGGAATGTCAATTATGACCTGTGTGCAAAATTTGAGGTCATTCAGACGAGTTTAGACGTGGTTCGGCGTCGGAGGTGAATTATTGAAAATTCCTAAGTTCCTAGGCTTGAATCTATGCATTTTTGGATATTTTGATTTTAGGGGGCGTGTTTTTAAGGCCCGACCAAGTTTGGATAGGGTATTGGGGCCAGTTAGTGGTTTTGGGTGAGGTCCCGGGGGCCTCGAGGTTGTTTCGAATGCTTATCGGGAAGTTTGGAAAATTTCAAAGTGCTGAACCAGACCTGTATCTGGTGTTCCGCACCTGTGATGGAATTTCCGCAGGTGTGAGCACGCAGGTGCGGGACTTATGTCGCAGGTGCGAAGCTCGAGTGGCCTGGTCAGGGATTGCAGGTGCGACCTGGGCTCCGCAGGCGCGACCTTTTCTATCGCAGGTGCGGTCCCAGGGCTTTAAGTGATTTTCCGCACCTGCGATGATAATTCCGCAGGTGCGGTACCGCAGGAGCGGTTAAAGGGACCGCTGGTGCAGAAATCCCTATTCATATTCTAAGATTCCGAAGGTTATTGTTTTCACCATTTTTGAGTTGTGGGAGCTCGGGAGAGGCGATCTTTGAGGGGATTTTCACCTGGGTAATCGAGGTAAGTGATTTTCTACCACCATAGGTTAATTTCCACGTTCCTAATCTTAAATCCCACCCTTAAATTCATGATTTTTGAGTTAGAATTGGAGGAAAATGGAAGAAACTTCTTAGACGTAACTTTCGGGTTTTGATTGGGTAATTGACCTCCGATTTGAAATATTTTCATATGGTTAGACTCGCAAGCAAGGGTTCAGAAAATATAAATTTTTCCTGATTTCGAGACGTGGGCCCGAGGGGCGTTTTGGTCATTTTTTTCTAAATTCGCGTATTAGTTCTGAATTCATTAGTTACTCTTATTTCTTGAATTTATATTTACATTATACCATCGAATTGAATAGATTTGGGGCACCCGGAGTTGGATACTCGTGGCAAGAGCGTGATCACTGATTGATTTGCACAGTCGAGGTAAGTGGCTTGCCTAACTCTGTGTTGGGGGAATTTCCTTAGATATTTTGACTGGTGTTTACTATAAAAACCACGCGTACGTGAAGTGACGAGCGCGTGCATGGACCTTTTCACGGAAATTCCATAGTTCTTTCTATAACCTGCCAAATTTCGATTCTATTATTACTATCCTTGATTGAGCTGAATAACAAATTTAATATTTTATCAC
>ML287201.1:0-16794 GCA_005239495.1 Nicotiana undulata
ACCTCAAAACTAGCCCGGAATTATTCCGCAATGCGCTTGCCTCTCAATTCAACCTATGAAGGCACCATATCTACCAAGTTCAGATTTCTATCATCAATCTATGCTTAAGGAACGAATTCCAATTGAAAAATATCGAATTTAACTCAAACATCTGAAACCGGTCAAAACCCGACCCCTGGGCCCGCGTCCCGAAACTCAGAATCGATCCTTAAAGGTCTCATAATCTCAAGCCCTAAAACCTAATTTTTCTACTTATTTTCCATGAATTTAAACTGGTTTTTGGTTCTATAATCATCCATAATCGAGTTTTAATGACTAGAACACTTACCTCAATGAAGAACAAGGATTTCCCTCTTAACAATTGTCCCAAGAGCTCTTTTCCGTACAACAATGGTGAAAAATAAAGTTTAAGTCGCGGAGGGTTTATTTTATATTTTCTAAATAGGTATTTCCGCACCTGCGACTTACTTACTCGCAGTTGCGGCTTCGCATGTGCGATGCTTCTTCCGCACCTGCGATCTCCACTGAAGTCTCCCAATTCCGCACCTGCGATGCACCTTCCGCACCTGTGACCTCGCAGGTGCGGCAAATTCCTCGCACCTGCGGACCACTCCCCACTGAGCCAAATCTCGCACCTGCGGAGCCCAGTTCGCTCCTGAAAAACCGCACCTGCAACTCCCTTTCCGCACCCTTTCCGCAGGTGCGAAAACACCAGCAACAGCAATGTGCAGATTCACTAAAATCACTCCAAACTCCCCGTTAACCACCCGAAACCATTCTGAGCCCCTCGGATCCTCAACCAAACATACCAACACCTCACATATGATCATTCAAACTTATTTTCACTCTCAAAACACCAAAACTAACATCAAAACACAAAATTTACATCGAATTCAAGCCTAAGAACTTTGATATTTCTAAAATCCACTAACGATGCCGAAACTATTCAAAAAAACTCTGATTGATCTGAAATTTTGCAGACAAGTCAAAAATAACATTACGAACCTGTTCCAACTGTCGGAATTCAAGTCCAATCACGATAGCCTATTTTCCACTGCCGATCGGAATCGCCAAAAACTAACTTTCGCCAATTCAAACCTAATTCTACACCGGACATCACGAAATTTTTCTGAACATACTCCTAAATTTTTCTGAACATACTCCTAAGTTTCAAATCACCTAACGAAGCTATTTGAACCATAAAATCCGCATTCCGAGGTTGTTTACCAATAAGTCAACTCTTAGTTGACTTTTTCCATTTTAAGGCTATTTTTAAAGGCTAATTGACTGAACTCTCACTACAACCATTCGATTTCAAGCCTATCAACTCTAATACATCAAATACAGTATAACCAATCTATAATAAGTCAATAATAACAATTATAATGCAGGTTTTACGTAACGACGGACCAGGTCGTTACAGATAACTAGTGTTAAACAATACATAAACTCTTTCTGCACTGATATATTCATAAACTCTTGAATCCAACAGTCTGTATAGAAAGAGAAACGCGAAAATACATGTGCTTGATTAAATGGTTTGATGATGCGTATACATGGGTGCTTATGGTGGCAGTGATTAAGAAAGCGAGCGCTTCATCGCTTTAAGCGATAAGCGAAGCGAAGCGGAGCGGAAGGGTCAACGCTTCTACCACTAAAAGCGACTTCGGCGCGAAAAAGCGATCGCTTCTCTGTAAAAACGTGAGAAGTGGTGAAGCGAGCGAAGCGGGCGCGTTTTTAATTAAAATACCCAACAACCCGATTTAATTAAAAACTTGGTATTCTGTTTTAGTTTGGACTCTGTACTTATTCGACTTCTTCAGCAGCGAGAAACTGGGTTTCTCTCTTCTTGTTCAACAGTACACCAGGTATGTTTTTGCACTTTTTATTTTCATTCCTCTTATTTTTTTTTTCTTTTTCTTTTTCTTTCTAAACGTCCAAAAAGCGTCGAAATGCTGGCGAATATTTTTCTGAATAATTCTGCCCAGCATTTATTTTCATTTGTTTTTTAAATTCCGCTTCACTTAAAAAAAGTGAGTGCTTAGCTTATCGCTTCTCGTGAAATGGGGGTTGTTGCTTTTTCTAGCTTAACGCTCTTCACAACACTATATGGTGGTAAAAGGTGGAGAGGGAGGGGAGTCGGTAAAATGAGAAGGAAATCAAGTGCAAACTGTTCTAATAGCTAATTCCTGCTCTCTTTTGCCTACTGCATGAATCTGCTAAGTGATTTTGTAAGTTGTTATTTGATATTTCTTTCTTCTTGCAAAGAATGTCCCAAATTAATAGTGAGAACCGGAAAAAAGTGGAAGAATCCTCACACTGCTGGAAAAAGAAGTTTTGCTTTAGTTCGTTCTAAGTTCGTGTGTAACTAGCAAATTTTGGCTCTTGTTTAGTACATGCTAGATAGCCAGAAATGCTAACTCACTTTTATGTAACTAGGAAAATGATAAGGAAACTTCGGATCCTTTATCAGCAAAGGAAGTCTTTGTATCTACAAGAAAAAGAAAATATGGGAGATCATACAAGTGTTCGGATGAAGATACAACTAGTAAAATTGTGCAAATTATATCTAACTGATGTTATATCGATATAAATTATTTGTTTTTATTAGTTTACTATTTATTTACTTGTTCTATTTGTTTGAAATTGTTTCGAAGGCTCAAATGGAGGAAATTGAAGCACAACCAAACGAAATTGATCGCAATGAGTCGGTAGATGCATTTGCATCTATCATGGGGCCTGAACATCCGGGGCGTCTGAGATTGAGAGGGAAAGCAGGATGTTTTGAATCCTCCTCAAATACTAAAAATTGCCTACAAAAAATGGAGGAGAAGATACAAAGAATGGAGGAAAAATTTGAGGAACAAAAGGCAACTATCCGTCAAGAAGTTGTTGCAGATGTCCTTGCACGACTTCAGCATTCAGGAATTGATATTGATACTAACATTATTCTTGGGGCATTGGGTGATAATTCTCCAGGAGAAGCTTCTTCTGCACAACAAAGAACTTTGCAACCAATCCGTCGTCCATCTACTGATAGCAAGAAAGAAGGTCAACTCATTCCAGGTATTAATATTGCTTATTTAAAATTAAAAAAATACTGATTTAATATTGCATGTCTCAAGTCCCTAAGCAAGTTTCTTTATGAAATACCCATCCTTAATGAGCAAATTTCTTGTTCATAACAGATTGAATTGTGGTCAAGCCATAAATTGAACTTTACACTTTTGTTTGCTGAAAGTGTGAGGTGTTGGATTAGGATGTGTGGTTGTAGTTGTTGAAAGATTAGATGAAACAAGGTATAAAATTTAATCACCTAGTTTTGCATAGGGTAACAAGGAAGCTTGCCCCTGCTATGCTAGGCTTAAGACTCATGGCAACAGGCCTGAATGCCCTTAATTAAGTAGATACTAATAATTTGTTTGAGAATTAAAGAGTGCATTTTCTTAAATATATGCTTATGTCACGACCCGAAATCCCACCTTCGGGCCATAACTGCGCCTAACGGTGAACCCGCCAGACAAGCCAACGTTTTAACTGAATATAACTCATCAACGACTTAAACGAGCAAATTAACTAGGGCATCAATGGCCCACAACATGAAATTTAGCAATTAACCAAAATATAACATAGCAGACTCGAAATACAACCCATATACAAAATCCCAGAATTTGTGTCACATACTCACGGACTATCTAAGAGAGTACTGCAGACAAAAGGTCTGAAATAAATACATAGAAGTGTCTTTGAAATACAAAGTAAGACAGAGCTGAAAGTGGAAAGTAGAAGGTGACGTCAAGGCCCACGAACGTCTGCGGGTCTACCTCGAAGTCTCTTGTGTGACTGATGAGATGCTCCGATCGTCAGTGGTCACCGGGTCCGGCTGCATAATCTGCACATCATAAAGAAGTGCAGGTGTAGCATCAGTACAACCGACTCCATGTACTGAGTAAGTGTCGAGCCTAACCTCGGCAAAGTAGTGACGAGGCTAGGACCAACACAACATATGTACCTGTGTAATTTTATATAATAACAGGAAAAATGGCAACATAAATAAGCAAGTAAGACAGATACGGGGAGAACATGCTAAGGAGATAGGAGTAACAATATGCTAGCACAGCAGAACAGGGTAATAAATGAAACGTAAAGACAAGGCAAAAATTTAACTTCTCAAACATATAATGAACAGAAAAGGCACGGCATGTCCCCTCGTGCATAACCTCACAATCACTCGGCACGGAATGTCCCCTCGTGCATATATATAATAACACCTTGCACGGAATGTTCCCTCGTGCATAACCTCACAATCATTCGGCACGGAATGTCCCCTCGTGCATATATATAATAACACCTTGCACGGAATGTTCCCTCGTGCATAACCTCACAATCATTCGGCACGGAATGTCCCCTCGTGCATATATAATATAACACTCGACACGGAATGTCCGCTCGTGCATAACCTCACAATCACTCAGCACGGAATGTCCCCTCGTGCATATATATAATAACACTCGGCACAGAATGTCCCCTCGTGCATAACCTCACAATCACTCGGCACGGAATGTCCCCTCGTGCATATATATAATAACATTCGGCACAGAATGTCCCCTCGTGCATATATAATAACAAGCAGTCAGCACGGCATGTCCCCTCGTGCGACAAATAATAGAAACAAAACAACAATAATGTGAAAGTCAACAATACGAAGTCTCAAGTGCAGGGAAATATTCAATACAATTCTATTGTCCCAGCATGGAGAAACATCAATTACAAACTCAACATTGCCCGACAAGGGTCTCAGCTATAACCAATCTCGCATCGGAATTACAATTTCAACAATGTAAGCCTCAACTGAAATAAGTTACTCAATAACTCTTCACATCATGAAACAACATCAAGGTATCACTTTTTAATTCACCAATTACTCACGGGGCGGAGAATATTAAGAACATAGTAAGTTTCATCACAAATGACTCACGGGCATGCTTGACCGCAACGCATAGGCACTCGTCACCACGCCTATACGTTGGACATGAGTTACACATAGCAAGTAAGACTCTATACCTAATCCCTCAAGCTGAGGTTAAGCCAAACACTTACCTCGGCTCCAAGAACCATGCCAGTCAAGCCTCAATCACAGCCTTTCCTCTCGAACCCAACTCCGAATCGGGAATATCTAGAGATAATGGATTTATTAACATCAATAAGTACTCAATGAACCAATTCCCAAGCCAAATTATACATTCCCTACATTTCTTCTGAGAACACTAAAATTCGACCCCAGGCCCACGCGTTCGGATTTTTAAAAATTCATGAAGGAATCAATTACCCGGAGTCTAAGGATCGAAGTTATGTAATTTATTCAAGAATTCATGGCCTAACATGGAAAATCAAGAAATCCCCAAGAACCCTAAAGTTTATTACCTAATTCTATGATTTTTAGATGATTTAATAGTGTAGTTAACAAAGAATTAACGTTAAAACTAGAAGTTTATGGGTTTTAACTTACCTCTTACAGTGGGTGGTCGTGGAAGGTGTTGCCCAAGCTTAGTTGTTCTCTAATGGTGGTTGAAGATGGGTGATAGTGAAGAAAACCTGAAATTTAGAGTATTTAAGAGCCTTGCCAACAGGGGTTTCCGCACCTGCGACCCTAGGACCGCAGGTGCGGTATCGCGCCTGCGAGAGAATGATCGCCCCGGCGGAAGAAGGCCTGGGCCCCTGGGCTCGCACCTGCGGAGTTGGGAGCTGCACCAGCGGTCCCGCTCCTGCGGAGGAAGAGCCGCACCAGCGATGGGCGTCGCACCTGCGAAGGCTGGGACCGCAGGGGCGGTCCCGCACCTGCGGCTGGGCAACCGCACCTGCGGTCACACCAGCTGTTGTGCACCAGCAGTGATTTCTGTTGGTTTTTGGCCTCGTGCGGGGTCTGGGAGGCACCTGGGCCCACCCGAGCCCCCGTCCAAATATACCAATAAATCCTAAATCATTAAACGGGCTTGCTCGAGCCCATGGAACACTCAACACAACGCTAAAACTCAAAATCACCCTCCAAAACCCCTAAATTCAACACTTAAGAACTTGGAATTCTAGGGTTCTATAACGATGCGCCGAACCGACCCACACAATTCGGAATGACTTCAAATTTTGCAGACAAGACATAAATAACGTAACGGAACTATTCCCGGCCTCGGAATTGCATTCGTACCTCGGGAACCTAAAATCACCTTTCAAGCCAAATTTCAAATTCTTTAAAAACCATAATATTTCATTAACTCCAGTTTTCCTCATTTTGATCCGAAACCAATCAATTCAAGTCCGTTTTACACCAAATTTCACAGATAGGACAAATAGCATCTAATAAACCTGTTCCGGGCTCCGGGACAATAATACGGGCCCGGTAACACGATTTTCACATAATTATTCATTTTCACATTCCTTTATTATTTTCAGAAAACAATTTTCTTTAAAAATTCATTTCTCGGGCTTGGGACCTCGGAACTCGATTCCGGGCATATGCCCAAGTCCCATGTTTTCCTACGGACCCTTCGGGATCATCACATCATGGGTCCGGGTCCGTTTACCAAAAATATTGACCAAAGTCAACTTTATTCAATTATTCAATTCAAAAGTCCCATTTTTATCGAATTTTCACATGGAAGCTTCCCGGCTACCTGCCCAGGTTGCGCACGCACATCGAGGTGAGATTAACAGACACTTTTGGGGCCTCGGAACACAGATTTAGCTGGAATTACTTAGGATGACCTTTTGGGTCATCACAGCTTATGTTTTACCCTTTGAAATTCGGGTCAGAGGGAATAAAATGATGAGAGATATTGCTGCAAGAGTATGCAGGCTTTTGTATTTGTTTATTGACTCTTTAATTTTATGTGAGATCGATAAAATACATGCATATATATGTATTTTCTGGAATAAAGTTTATTGATTCCTTTTGCCTTTTTTCCTTTTCCCTTTATATATATATTTATATCTTTTGTACCTTTCTTGATATGCTTATCCAAATTTGTTCAACATAGAAAGAACAAGAATTATGAGTGTATAAACCACTATGAACTTATTACTCCATCCGTATAACATTATATGAGTTTAAGCCGATGTGAAGTTTAGAAAATAAAAGAAGACCTTTATAATTTATGGTCTTAAAGCTTAAGGGATAAAAATTTTGTCGGACTAGCTTCCATAGTTGATGTGAGGTGTTGGACTAGCTTTCATAGTTGATGTATGGATGGATCTTAGGTTCTGCATTTTTGTATTTACAAATGATGTTTTGAGCAGGTTGAAAATTTTGGGATAGTCATATTTTCAAAGGAAACTCTGCCGAAAAATTTAAGAATTTAGAGAGTTTGAAAATTTTCGAGTTATCAAATTAGTCATTCAATTACTTTGTGATTCAATTATCCTAAAAAATTTGTTTAATTATTTCTCATTGTATTTTGTAGGTGCAGCGATTGCGGATGAAAGCAGTGACGAAGACCTAGACCTTACTTGAGTGTTGTTGATTGTTGTTATGTCTAAGGATATTTTAGTTTAGAACTTTTTGTATGCGAACTCATCTATGTTGACTTTTGAATTGTTGCCCAAACAATGTATCCATATTTTGTTTTTGTACATGGATAATGCTAGTTGGATGTGGGGTAAACAACTTCATAGAATAGGAAAATATTTCTCATTTTGCTTCCATAAGTATAGAAATTATAATTTATTGCAATAGAGAATATAACCGTTCCAATAGACCTAGAAAACAATAAGAGCAGTCCCTAATAACCGTTCCAATATGTTATCAGATCCGTTCCTATAGATATAAAATTGGTGGCAGCCAAAACCGTTACAATATCCCTATCTATGGAGATGGTTCATAAACCGTTACACATAACCGTTCCCAATAGACCGATTGTAACGTTGAATCTCGGAACGCGTCCAAATCCGTTCCAATAGCCCTATAGGGATGGTTAGCGTATCTATTGCAACGGTTTCGAAGGGTTGCCATAGCTGTAATTTCTAGTAGTGTAAGTTCATCCCCAAAGTGTTGGTAATTAATTATAAACTCTACTCTTTCAATTAACCAATATTTTTCATCACTTTTAAATCAAAACTCAAGAATTTTCATGGTAAAAATTGAGGGTTTGAGTAGAATTACGGAATTTTGTAAAAATTGAATTATTACATCAAATTAAGGTCGGATTTCAAAAATAATAGTATATTTGGGTCTGTGGGTAAATGGGTAAACATAATTTGGTCCGAACCCCGAGTTTAGACCAAGCGGGCTCGGGGCCGAGTTTTTACTTTTTTTAGAAAACTTAGGAAAAATCATGTTTTTCAATAAATTTAGTTCCTTTAGCATTAATTGATGATATTGAGTTAATTATGATTAGATTCGAGCAAGTTAGAGGTGAATTCAAAAGAAAAAGAAGTAATTGAGTAGTGAGTGGCCTGCGAAATTGAAGTAAATGTTTGGTCTAACTTTGACTTGAGGGAATAGGAATCCCCACTTGCTTGATATGTGAAATGCATGGTCGTGGTGTATAGGTGAGGTGACGAGTATCTATGCACCACCCAATTTGCCTGATAAACATGACCCCTTTCTCCATTCCCAACTTAATTGATGTTCGTCTTAATTGCTCTATGTTCTCTATTGTTTTTATGACTAGTTGGCCTTGTTATTTTGTTGTTAAATATTATTGTGGTTATTTTGGAAGAATACGGGGTGTTTAATTGATCGCCTTGTGATATAGAGAGGTTGAGCAGTTTGTCACTATTTATGATAATATATATATATATATATATATATATATTCATGTTGGTTTCTTTTGATTATTTACATTTTTTGTTGTAAGTGTATTGAAAGTGTTGTTTGTTCTCTTAATCCTATCATGGTACGTAAAGATTGAGTTGGGTTGACAGTGTTACGGTGATTATTCGGACTGATATTATTATGAAATGTTGTTGTTTGAAGCTTACGGATAGACTGTTTTCTGTTTGAAATTTTTGAATCACAATTTGGTGTGATAAGGTGTTGGTGTGATAAGGGTGGATAATTGGTGTGATAAGGGTGGATAATTGGTGGGATCAGGTTGCACGCTGCAACAAGATAGTGAAAATGGGGGGAAATGATGTTTTACTGATTTTTAAACTTTAAATGATTTGGCAATTTTTGCTTTACTCTACAGTCTTTGTTATATTTCGTGCATGTGATTATTTTAAATTAAAGTTTGGAAACTTGGATATTTACTTGATTATTGGTTATAGCTGAGACCTGGAAAAGGCGGCTGAGTTATTTAATTGTTGCTGCAGTACTTGATTATTTGTTAGATTTTCTTCTTGCTTTATATTTATTGTCTCAGTTATATTTTTCTTGTTCGTGTGGAATTTTTTTATTGCGTTATTGTATATATTATTGTCACATGTTATATGTTGTTACCCGCCGTAGCCTCGTCACTACTTCGTCAAGGTTAGGCTCGACACTTACTCAGTACATTGGTTCGGTTGTACTGATACTACACTCTGCACTCTTTTGTGCAGATCCAGGTACCGGCCAACAATAGGGATATTTAGAGCAGCTATTTATTTTTTCTGAGACACGAGGTATATTTGCCGACGTTCGCAGATCCCGAGAGTCTTCTCTTAGTTCGTAGTGACTGTTTGTTTTTTCAAATCAGTTATATTATTTCTTTCTGCCCATTATTTGTAATATTCTTTAGTAGTTCTTGAATTGTGACACCGGACCCTGGGGTAGTCTTAGAGTTATTTATATAATTATTTCGTGGTTCGTTTATTTAATTGTGTATTATTTTATCTTTGGAATTATTCATCAAACACCAATAGATTCAGTTTACTTTATATTATTTTATTATGCCTAAATGGATAATTAATGCAAAGTAGTTTATCGAATTCTAACATTGGCTTGCCTAGAAAGTGTGGTGTTAGGCGCCATCACGATCCCTAAGGTTGAGAATTTGGGTTGTGACAAGTTGGTATCAGAGAACTAGGTTTCTTAGGTCTCACAATTCACGAACTAACTTGGTAGAGTCTGAAGGATCAGTACGGAGATGTCTGTACTTATCTCTTAGAGGCTATGAAGTTAGGAACAATTTCACTTCTATTCTACTCCATTGTGCGAATTTATTCTACCGTTGATGATTGAACTTTCCTAATCTTGTCCTCTCACAAATCTTGACAACACGCAAAGCGTCTACGACCGGACAAGAGATGAAGCCCCAATGACAGCTACGATCAAGGGAAGAGACAGAAGTAGAGCTCAATCTAAAGCTCAAACATCAGCACCTATTGTACAGTCTCAAATGGATATAGACGCGGACGTTCCAGCTCAGTCGGTACATGTTGGACTAGTCCATATCCCAGAAGGATTTATAGGTACCCCATTATTGCATTATAAGGGAATAGTTGAAAGCATCGGGGTTGATTATATGAGCTGGGAAGTTTAACATTGTGGATTATTAGGCATTGTGACCTATGAATTCGTGCCAAGTGAGGAAGTCCACTGTCAAGGAATAGATTGCGAGGCTATGTGTTATATCACTTTTGGCTTGAAATGTATAAGGCCGGAGATTTTGCAAGAGATAAAGCTGGGAATTGCGGTATATCTGCCTCCTTAATAACCCTACACCTCAGTACCAAAGGAGTTATATAAACAACTTTAAATCTACAGAAGGTCTACTCGGCGTGGAAGTCATGATTGCGGATTTTGGGGTGCTTCAGAGGGAGTACAGTGGTTGATGAGCTTCTAGACTATAAGGTTCGTGCCAAGATTTGTCTGTTTAGAGCTCTTCTTTTGGTATCATTGTGCATCAATAGGGATAAGAGTTACCCCAAAGAACAACGAAGATCACATGAATAAGTGGGGTAGCTCAGTAGTGTTGATTCAGTATAGTAAAAGAACAAATGGGTCGCCGGTGTTTGTAGGAAGCCTACGAAGAGGAAGATTAGTCATTGAAACACCAACTATTTGACTCAGTTATCATAAATTCTTTTGAAATAGTATTTTTCTCGAACTTACCATAATACGTGGCGCATAAGGCTTGAACAGTTGCGTCAGGTCATATGACGGTGTTAGAATATGCCATCAGGTTCGATAAGTTAGCCTGTCATACTCATACTTCGATTCATCTAGCCAGAGAGCAAGTCCACAAACTTATTAAAGGACTCAATTATGACTGTAAAATTTTGTGCGACTCAGGGCAAGTTGATACTTTATGTCGGCTAGTGGTAGAAATTGTCCTAGACTTGGGAGAGTCATACTTCATCAGAGCACTCAGGCTACGTGCCCTATTGCAGTTACAACTCAACTACAGGACCAACTAGGGAAAAAGGAGTCGGAATGTCGAAAGTGGAGGTCAGATTCCTAGAGGTGGAGACCCAGCCTGTTGATATATTTTCTATGGTATGGTTGAGGTCGTTACATTAAATAGTGCCATACGAGAACAATCTATAATTAGTATAAAGTTATGATTTCCTAAACTTAATACGGTTATGCATATCTATTAAAATTCTTCTAATATTCTCTACTCTCGGGTGAGCTTCATAACTCAAAATCTACTTATGTGAGTACTTGTATTGAGAAATTCTATGGAGATAACTGCGCCTATCACTACATGTTGTAATTTTGTTTAACGGAAAATATTTAAAGGGAGGAAATGGAATGTTTCGATTGGAACGATATGCATGTTGCTTGTGATTCAGAATTAAGGACGAGATCCTCGCATTTTAATATGATATGGTATATTTGAATCGGGCTACGAGCCGTGGTTGAAGTTATGTAAGGATGAGATCCTTGTGATGGAAATTCTTGTGTTTAAATTCTCCCTTGTGAATTAAAATTTTACTATAGTACTGGTAGGTAGTCATGCATGTTAGGCTTATTCAACAATTTATGTATAAAATAATGATAATGATCATAATAATAAATGAATAAATAATAATATAAGTAATACTAATAATAAGTAAATTAATTAATTAATTAATTAATTAACTGTGCATAATTTTCCAAATCCGTGTTATAATTATTGAGATTTGACCTACGAGGCATGTGCCGCCCATGTGGCGTTAAATGAGACACGTTAATTCGGGTATATAATTATGAGGACTTCATGGATCGCATGTCGTTATCAGTATTGTGAAGGTTCGAAATGGGACTATTGTTAACGTGAAGCTGTTTGATGATTCTATAATTGATTATGAACAACTATTAAGATCATGTTGAACCAAAAGGGTGTTCCATTCAAAGTCGGACGAGTGTGGGTTGAACTTTCAGAAGCTCACGATTGCTTTGACTACGGCGCCAGTGTTGGTGTTGTCCACAGGTTCAGGATGGTACACGGTGTATTGGATTAGGTGCAGTATTAATGCATGATGGCAAAGTGATTGCATATGCATCTCGACAATTTAAAGTCCATGAGAATAAGTATCATGTTCATGACTTAGAGTTGGCAGCCATTGTTCATGCATTGAAAGATTGGAGGCACTATCTTTATGGCATGTCGTGTGAGGTTTTTTACTGACCATCGTAGTCTCCAATACTTATTCAAGAAGAAATATCTAAATTTGCAGAGATGGTTAGAATTGTTGAAGGATTATGATGTCACTTCATTATATCACCCGGGGAAGGCCAATGTGGTGGTCGATGCATTGAGTAGGAAGGCGATGAGTATGGGCAACCTTGCGTATATTCCAGTTGGAGAGAGACCGTTGGCTTTAGACATTCAGACGTTGGTTAATCAGTTCATGAGGTTGGATATTTTGCCCAACACTGTTGTAGCTTGTACAGTCGCTCGGTCTTCTCTAATTGAGCGTATCCGGGAGCGGCAGGATGATGACCCGCATTTGATGGTCCTTAGGGACACAGTTCGGCACGATGGTGCCAAGCAGGTTACAGTTGAAGATGATGGTATTTTGAGGATGCAGGGTCGGTTATGTGTGCCTAATGTTGATGGCCTTTGTGAGTTGATCCTTGAGGAGGCTCACAGTTCTAAGTATTCATTCACCCCGATGCAACAAAAATGTATCAAGACTTGAGGCAGCATTGGTGGAGAAAGATGAAAAAGGACATTATTATGTATGTGGCTCGTTGCTTAAATTGTCAGCAGGTAAAGTATCAGCATTAGAGACCCAGTGGTTTGCTTCAGCAGATAGAGATTCCTGAGTATAAGTGGGAGCATATCACTGTGGATTTCGTTGTTGGGCTCCCACGGACCTAGAGGAAATTTGATACAGTTTGGGTTACTATGGATAGAATGACTAAATCAGCACATTTCATTCATGTGGCAAGTACTTATACTTTGGAGCGGTTGGCAGAGATATATATTCGAGAGATTGTTTGCCTTCAAGGTGTGCCCGTGTCTATTATTCTGATCGAGGTATGCAGTTTACTTCGCACTCTTGGAGGGCAGTTCAGCGTGAGTTGGGTACCCGAGTGGAGTTGAGTACAGCATTCACCCTCGGATTGACGGGCAGTTCAAGCGTACCATTCGAATATTGGAGGATATGCTCCGCGCTTGTGTTATTGACTTTGGAGGTTCGTGGGACCAGTTCTTGTCGTTAGTGGAGTTTGCTTATAATAATAGCTATCAGTCGAGCATTTAGATGGCTCCTTATGAGGCGTCATATGGTAAACGGTGCAGGTCGCCAGTTGGATGGTTCGAGCCGGGAGAGGCTAGGTTATTAGGTATAGACTTAGTTCAGGAGGCCTTAGATAAGGTCAAGATTATTCAGGAGAGATTTCGTGCAGCTCAGTTTAGGCAAAAGAGTTATGCAGATCGTAAGGTTCGTGATGTGGCATTCATGGTAGGAGAGAGATATTGCTTCGTGTGTCACCCATGAATGGTGTTATGAGGTTTGGAAATAAGGGTAAGTTGAGCCCTAGGTATATCGGGCCATTTGAGATTCTTCATAGAGTGGGGGAGGTAGCTTATAGACTCACGTTGCCTCCAGGGTTATCCTCAGTTCATCCGGTATTCCACGTGTCTATGCTCCGGAAATATCATGGTGGACCGTCCCACGTGTTAGATTTCAGCTCTGTCCAATTGGACAAACACTTGACTTATGAGGAGGAGCCGGTAGCTATTCTAGACCGGCAGGTTCTTCAGTTGAGGTCTAAGAGTTATCCTTCAGTTCGAGTGTGGTGGAGAGGCCAGCCCGTTGAGGCAGCTACTTGGGAGTCCGAGTCGGACATGCAGAGTAAATATCACACTTGTTTGCAAATTCAGGTAATCTTTTATGTCTGTTCGAGGACAAACGTTTGTTTTAGAGGTGGAGATTGTGATGCCCCAAGGGGTCATTTTATGAATTTAGACTCCGTTCTAGGCTTATTAGCCATAAAAAGATTAATTTTAACTACCTCAATTTGTGTGCGCAGTCCGGGCGTGAAACCGGAAAGCTTTTATGTGAAAATATAAGAAGTAATAATTTTTAGAATTAAAAATTTGGTTTTAGTTGACTTGAGTCAACATTTTGAGTAAACGGACTCGGATCTGTGTTTCCACGATCCCGGGAGGTCCGCAGTAAAATATGGGACTTGGGTGTATGCCCGGAATTGAATTCCGAGGTCTCAAGCCTTAGAAATCAATTTTTGAAAGAAATTACTTTGCTGAATTATTAATAAAATAAAGAAATGAAATATTATTTGAAACCATTGGTGTCGGGCCCATATTTTGGTTCCGGAGCACGGTACAGATTTGTTATAGTATTTGAATACTATCTGTGAAATTTGGTGAGAATCGGAGTTTATAGACGTGATTCGGACGTCCTGTTCAGAAATAGTGAAAGTTAGGGTTTTTTGAGAAAAATGATGAGTTTTGAGGTTAAATTCATAGTTTTACATATTATTTTCATGATTTGATCGCACGAGCAAGTTCGTATGATATTTTTAGACTTGCGTGCATGTTTGGTTTAGAGCCCCGAGGGCTCGGGTGATTTTCGAGTAGACTTTGGGATATTTTTAACTTGTAAAAATAATCTGCTGTCATAACAGTTTATGGAGCACTGGTGCTCCATGCTTTAAAAACAATTAAAAAATTACAGCAACCATAACCTATTAAAACACCAACTCGGGCAGCAACCCTTTTCTTCATATTTTTCGAACTACCAAGCCCTATAGACGATTTTCTCACCCAAGTTCATCCCCAAAGTGTTGGTAATCAATTCTAAACTCTACTCTTTCAATTAACCAATATTTTTCATCACTTTTAAATCATAAATCAAGAATTTTCATGGTAAAAATTGAGGGTTTGAGTAGAATTAGGAAATTTTGTAAAAATCAAATTTTTACATCGAATTAAGGTTGGATTTCAAAACTAATAGTATATTTGGGTTCGTGGTTGAATGGGTAAACATAATTCGGTTCGAACTCCGAGTTTAGATCAAGCGGGCCTGGGGCCGAGTTTTTACTTTTTTTGAGAAAACTTAGGAAAATCATGTTTTTCAATAAATTTAGTTCCTTTAGCATTAATTGATGATATTGAGTCAATTATGATTAGATTCGAGCAAGTTAGAGGTGAATTCAAAAGGAAAAGCAGTAATTGAGTAGTGAGTGGCCTGCGAAATTGAGGTAAGTGTTTGGTCTAACTTTGACTTGAGGGAACAAGAATCCTTACTTGTTTGCTATGTGAAATGCATGGGCGTGGTGTATAGGTGAGGTGCCGAGTATCTATGCACCACCCAATTTGTCTGATAAACATGATCCCTTTCTCCATTCCCAACTTAATTGATGTTCATCTTAATTGCTCTATGTTCTCTATTCTTTCTATGACTAGTTGGCCTTGTTATTTTGTTGTTAAATATTATTGTGGTTATTTTGGAAGAGTACGGGGTGTTTAATTTGTCCCCTTATGATATAGAGAGGTCGAGTTGTCACGACCCAAAACCCGGTTCAGGTCGTGATGGCACCTAACGGCGAGGTTAGGCAAGCCAACGTATAAATCCTTAGGAGTTACTACCCCAGAACTCGAAATTCCAGTTATTTACAATTTATAACAGTATAAATGCGGAAACAAACAGCGATATGAAGCAAGTCCATAGATACCAGTTGAGCCACAGCTAGGCCAAAAAAATATGTACAAACCCCGAATCCCAACGTAACTACAACAAGTGTGTGCCAGGACTAGTGTCACAGTGTCAACGGGCGGCTACATAGATACAACAACTGAAATATATATACAAAAAAAATATACAAGCCGCAGTCTGGAACAAAAGACTGAGCAAAATGAAACTAGAAGGCTCCAGAGGTGCTGTCAGGATGACGCCAACCGTGTGGAGCGACACCGCGATCAATATCTATCAGCAGACGGACGACCAGACGAACCAGCCTCAACACCTGCACAATCAAGTGCAGAAAAAGAAAAGAAAGTGCAGCATGAGTACATATAAACAAATATGTACCCAGTGAGTATCCCGTCTAAACTCGTAAAGAGTAGTGACGAGAGGTAGAATATATACTCACTAAGGTCCAGTACATAAATAAATAAGGTACATGCCGAGCAATAAATCATGTGAGAAAATACATCAAGTATAAGGACATGTAATCAACAAACAGGTAATTGATCTCAAACATAACCTTTCTTTGTAAGCTTATCATATACATATCACTTGTTTTCTTTCTCATTATCTTAAATGTCTTATCTTATTATTTCAATTGTTCACTTTTCAGTACTCAGTATCGTTTCTCATCTCACCACCGTACGATCCCATATCAATGCAAATTCTTATGTATGCATATATATATATATATATATATATATATATATATATATATATATATATATATATATA